>JASVER010000011.1:13294374-13310505 GCA_030449065.1 Oceanodroma leucorhoa
CTCAAGTTGCGCCAGGGGAGGTTTAGATTGGATATTAGGAAAAATTTCTTCACTGAAAGCGTAGTCAGGCATTGGAACAGGCTGCCCAGGGAAGTGGTGGAGTCACCATCCCTGTAGGTGTTCAAAAAACGTGTGGATGTGGCGCTTCGGGACATGGTTTAGTGGGCATGGGTACTGGGTTGATGGTTGGACACGATGATCTTAGAGGTCTTCTCCAACCTTAATGATTCTATGATTCTATGATTCTATGTAGTCAATAAAAAGCTGAGATTCTAACCTGAAGTTAATATTCTACCTTGAATGGTGGCACAGGAAGTTTTGAAGGTGGAACCTGAGCACCCAATAATCAGAAGACAAACAGAAGAACCTAACATTTCTTACTAAAAAATGCAACATAGTTTTTAATGCCTGTGTTTCTGCATTTTTGCTTTCGTGCATTGCTTTTTTGAATTCACATGGAGATTTGCTCCTTACAGAAAACTCTCTCTTTCTTTTTCAAGCTAACATTATTTGCCAACCTTCCTTTTCATTGTTTAGCATCATAATTCCCCCCCCTTTCATTTACRCACTCTCTGCCGATGGTATTAATGAAAATCCTCTGAATTCTTATCCTTCTCCTCCCTCTCCACCCCTCCCCACATAGACATTTTTTCTTAACATATGAACATATGAATCAACCCAATGATTTGGCCACTTCCCATCAGGGAACATCACCAGCATCCAGAATAGATTTAAGAATACATTTTTAATTCGTGACTACCACTCTGTCAGCAGTGCTTTCCTTGTTCGGTCTCCTCGGCAGATGGACAGGTGCCCACACCTAGGAGCATGACCCAACATACATAAAGCTGCCCATACCAATTCTATACACTGTCTACAGATGCTTACAGCCTACCAGCACATGCTCTGTTCTTGGGAAAGAAAACCAATGTTTTCAATAAAACAAGTCTCTCCTCTGCAGGATACAGCTCTCTGCATATATCTGCTAACAACATCTCAGTAATTCTCCACCCCCTCCCCATGTCTCTCCTTTTTGTCAAGCTCTCTAGCATTTGTTCTGGGATCTAATTAAGGTCCCTTATCACCATGGCAAGAGGGGGGCAAGGTCTAACAAAACAGCATTAATGAACTGATTGTTTTCATTGGGCACATACAGAGTTATAATCCCCAAGACTRGTACATATCTACACTTGGAAAAAAAAATTAAATCTAAAGAAGTCTGTGTTGTTTACCTTTTTACAAGAGTTTAACTAGAAGCCCATGCAAACCTGGCATAATCCAACAGCACCTTATAACTTATTTTTAATGGGAGATTTATTCCGATTAGGACAGGCAGCTTCATTTTGTTTGTTTTCTCTTCTGAGCATATGCAGAAGTCTTGCACCTACTATCTGACTCTTCTTCAAAGAGATGAGCTTCCCGTAAACTTCATTAGTTAGATGCCATTTTATAGGTAATTCAGAACCTCTTCCCACCTTTCTGGGTTATTAAATCTATTAACATCCCAGGATATTGTTATGTAAGTACTGCTCATCTCCATTATGCAGCAGAATTAGAAGAGTGCTATTAGAACCAAGTTTGCCTTGTTTCATCTCATTCTCTGTGTGAATTCAGATACCAGAAGCAAGACAACCTTCAGGGGATCCAGCTTTTGATACTGAAGAGAAAGACAAGTAAAGGAGAACGGAAGAAGTCCACGAGGGGAAAGTAACACAGGCATTTTAGGTGAGTGTTGTAAGGGAGAAGGTACAGTATTTTCTTGCCCTGCAAGAGTAAATTCTTCACTCCTCCCGATATTTATCTCCTTGTTCTCTCCCTTCATCCTCAATCCAACTTCCAGTCGCATCCAAGGATTTCAATACCACCTACAGTCAACCTAGATCAACACTCAGAAGGATCCCCTCCAAGAAATGTCTAGTTTAAACGCTACAGAAAGTGTTCTTCTTAACTCTACACCCTCTTGGTTTAGGTTCAACTGGCTCCCCAGATGCTTTTTGAAGAAACTGCTAAAAGAGGTCATTTTTTGACAAGAAATCAGTCCTGGCCAACAGTAATCTGCAGAAAGATCTCTCCACCTTTTACTGGAATAGAAATCTTCAAAAGAGTATCATGAACCTCTTAATTAAGCATCATAGCTCCTCTATGYCATATAAAAGGGAAGAAAGTTTTACAGGCCAAACTTTGAAAGATTGCCTTATTTTTTCAGCACTCAGAGTATGCAATTTGAAACATGCAGGGTTTGTTTCACTCGAGAGAGTCTAACAGTTGGCTGGTCCAAAAAGCTTCAACTGCAGTTGCATTGGAGCTATCGGTCCTTAAAGAACACGCCTGCGGTCACCACTTTGTCTCAGTACTGGAGATAAGGGCAGTATTTCTCTCTCAAGATCTCATCTCACATCTCCAGGTCCATCCCCCTATACTCCTGTTAGCCTGTCTGCTTCTCAGCTTTCTCTAAAAATGCAGCTAACATTGTAAGAGCTGTAAAGAGGTCTAAACACCTTCTTTAAATAGATGCAATGGAGTATCATTGCAAATATGTGTCAATGCATACATGACCCACAGGCATTGCTCAGCCGAGAAAGCAGCAACCATGAAGTTTCATCAGCATAAGGCTTTTTGCCTCCTATTCGCATTTTGTGTAATAACATACATATTGAAAATCTGAATCTCAAATACAGGATAAAATATAATGTTTTACAAAATGCATGTATACTGAAAGAGCCTAGGGATACCGCTCACCAGCAACACAAAAAAATGTGACGAGTAAACTCCAGCAGAAGAGGAAATATTTTTGCTAAAAGGAACAGAAAAGTGTTTTTAAAGCAGTAGTTGTAATCATGATCAGCACTGAGAGACTTCTTCAACACACTTTTCAAACCTTAACTAATTTTCACAACACTCCTGGGAAGCAAACACATCCATATTAATAATCCCATTAAACAAGTGGCGCAAGCAGGACAGAAAAATGATGGCACTGTCGTATGGCCAAGAGAGAAGTCAACGTTGGTGCTAGGGCTGGAACTCAGTTTGTTGGCTCATGTGCTCAGACCACTAAGTGATACCTCCTGTGCATTTTAAATGTAAACCTACTTCCCTTGTCAACTGTTCTACTGTCATAACGCATCTTGGAAAATAAAAGCTAATGCCACAGAGGGAAACAGTAACTTAAGTCCACTGCTCCAGAGCATAGGTTCGGATCCCATCTACTTGTTAAATACTTGCCTGCCCAGCTCAGCCTGCTTGGTCATCTTCCCTTTTAGACAATAAAGTATCTTCTAGTGTAAATGAGTTGTTCTGCTCAGAAGAGCATTAAAAAATGCAAATAATGCTTGTCATATGTTGTTTTTTCTCTCATCCTCTCTGCAGGAGGGAAGCATGTGCAACGGTTGTGATGTTTTTTAATAAATACGTGTTTGCAGTCAGTGTGGCACAACAAGACCGTAACGTATGACTGATAAGAATACAAATACTACCAAACATGTTGCTATGTGTTTACACTAGATGGCAAAGGCAAAGAAACACCCCTCACATCCAAATCAGCATTTAATTTGCAGCTGTCCTTTGTTCCAATGTTCATGGTCCTACTGTCCTGAGCAAGCACTTGTTCCAGGACACAGTTTCTTCAACAGAGTGGATTAAGACTAGAAAGTTTTGCTGTGCCAAGGARGCAATGCTGCCAGCTACAGTCTTGATCTTGAAGACTCGTTAGGTCTTTTAGCTATCATATGCACAAGGCACTCGCTTCCCTGAAGATAAAAACATTGAACCCCATTCAAAATTAGGCAAGAGGCTGACAAAAAAAGAAAAACTTGGCCAGGTTGCAGTGGGCTACAGTGCAGCGGGGTGCACCCCATCTTTCTCGCCCAAGTCCTGCCTAAACGCTGAGGGCTTCATAACCCGGTGTACCACACTGCTGTTACATGGCCAAGGGGGACTGAAAAACTCAGATGAGATCATCGTTCACCATCATGAGAGAGACTCCTAACCCCCCAGCGACAGCAGAAAGCATCGCTCAAGTGTACTGCTACGCTGGAGCTCAGCATCACCGCCTGAACCAGGAGCACTCCTCACCTACGGACCAAATGGACCAGAAGGGTGCAGGCCTTCCACCAGAGACTTCACCACAACTGAAACACTTTCAGTGTATTCCTTACCCCACCAACAAAGCCTATGTGTAACGTGGTTTGGGTTTAAATTTTGGAGGCTGACTCTAATAATGTTTCTTGTATGAGAGTGCTCAACATAATTTTATTTCAGGCACAACTGTAATACAACTACTTCTTATTACAACACATAATTAGTGGCTAACTTTCCAAAATAAAAATGGCCATGAAATTCAGAATAAGGCTATTCATCTACAAAACAGCGATTTTTTGGCTCAAGCTCTCCTTGAATGTAAACCCACTTACATTGACAAATGCCACACAATTACAGCTCTGGCCTATTGGCTTTATTTAGCCGATGTGATTCGAATTCCAGAAGTCCTGTGCTTACAGAGACGCTCTACTCTGCACATACATTCAGAAAATAAATACAATATATAGATGTAGTAAACAGATTTGTAATGAGTGTCGCTTGTCCCTGTCAACTATGCTGATGAATAACGCTGTTAAAATGGATCAGATCGCCCACCAACTATGATCACAGTCTTCCCATGTCCAAAAGCCACGTGCTTCTCCAATTAGTTGCTCAAAACTAATTGTCAGATATAATTTTCAGTCAGCACTTTCTTCTTCCTTCCTCCTCCTTAATATATTCCTTTCGCACGCATTCCCCACAGCACCTGACTTGCTCAGCAATCTTTCCTCCCTTCCTTACACACTCATGCATTGTGTCTCAGACCTAATCTCTCCTCACAGCTTTTGAGCACAGCTCTTGCAGGCAGCTGACATTTAAATAAGCTCTGTATTGACTTTTCTCCGCTGTACCTCAAGTCCTCCTTGTTTTCCTGATGTTCATATTCCAATTCAGCTTCTGTGCAGCTCCTTCCGAGGGTAACGGAAGCGGAGCTCAACTGATAATCAATAAATACCTTTACCCTGCGATCCCTCAGACATAAAGCCCAGAAGGAGATTCCCCTCTCTTTGCATGCACAGCCACTATTTTGGATAAACTTAAAAAGGCAGAAGAAGGTTTTTCCCAAATCCGCGGCATGTTTCAGACAACACTAAGCCTGTGAACTTTCCTTTAACTCGCATTAAACTGATACAACTTTTAATTAAAAAAGTAATTTTGAAAAATTGCTTGTGCGGTGCGTAAGGTGATGTTCAGACAGCATCACTGATCCCTGGAGTTCTGCAGCCTTGAGTTTAATAAACTGAATTTTCAAAAGTAAACACAGCTTGCATCAGCACGAACCTTCTGGTTTAGACTAATATTTTCCACCCATTTCTTTTTTAGCCAGAAGAGGAAGTTTTCAGAGCACCACACACTAAACATTGCACAGGTGTCACTGGACACTGGAAAGGGAGAATATTTCCAGACCCTGGAGGAGCTCTGTCCACTTGCCAGCCAAGGAAGCCTTGCCTCTGATGGAGTGAGGCAGGTAGGCRAGATGCCCTCTCTCTCATCCAGGGTGGCAACATCCACACCCGGCACCCACACGGCTTTAAGGACAAAAGGCCTGGAAAGCCTGGCTGCAGGAGCCGAGGCACGACGTCACAGCCCCCTGCTCCTTGCTGAAGAAAATGCCAGGCACAAAGACTGCCATAAAATTTACACCTGAGCCTGTGCATAATCCTACATTCACACAGCAACTCCTGTGTCTACAACTATAATTTAGGGTTTATTTTGCCTATTTCCTGTAGTAGGTAATCTAGCAGAGGGGAAGGGCAAAGGGGAGAACAAAAGCAAAATAAAAATCAAACCGAAATACTTTGCCCTAGGCAGAAACAAGTAAAAAACACTCCCAGGTTTCCTTCTGTTTGTTTTTATAACTGTTCAGCTGTTCTTTTTGCAAGTTCTTTTAAATGAATCATTTGAACTATCTTTAATCCAAGAGTTCAAAAAGATGCTCAGTGACAGCAAGTGTCATTTCCCCCTTTTCCCTCCTCTTTCGCCCTTATCAATTTATCACAAACAATTCTCCTATTCCCCCGCACACACGTACAAATGAAGGCTGGGAAGTCAAGATTCTTGGGTTCATTTCACAACTGCATTTCTAGCAGGTCATTAATTTCTCCATGAGCTGGTTAGCTCCTCTATACAGCAGGGAAAGGTGGGTTGTGCAGCTTTATCCAGTATTTAGAAAACAAATACTTTGTGAATCAAGGCATCTTGTGCTGATTTGAAACACCAAGCATTCTGTTATTATACATAAATAAATACAAATATAGCATTTACCATTTTCATCTCTATGTATTTGCATTTCTACTATTTTAAAACTTCTAATGTTGTTAGAAATGCCAAGAGGAGACTTTATGTTCTCATGCCTGTTCCACCTGGAAACGCTAGACCTGCATGTAATTTTTTCCTTGCGCTGAAACCCAGTGTGTTTCTGACTGTATTTCCTCAGTCAAACCTTCACAAGAAAGCAACTTTAAAGGTTTTGTTTTCAGCTGCAGTAGTACAAACACTTAAACATTCAGTAGTACCCATGATGGGTGAGGTATTTCATCTTCACGTCCCCTAACTCTAAGCACCATTGCTGATTATCCTGCAAAACTTAACTTTGGACAACATCTTATTTTATTAAACATACGCTCAGTTCCACAAAATATTTAAGCATGTGCCTAAACATTAAACGTGCAAGTACTCCACCGAGTTCTGATTTTAGACTATCTGGTAACACATATAACAAACTCCAGAAGATACAACACTCATTCTTTATCTGAAGAGCTCCACTCCACAGATCAGCCTTGCAGAGATGTGCCAGCTTTGGCTCTAATAAGCTCTTCACACTTTTTTAAGACTAATAGGCTCCACATATTCATCTCCAAAGAGTATAAATTCCCTTCCTCCCTTTCCCTTTTAAATATGTCAGGCAACATTACAAAAAATAACATCTGTGCCACAGTTATGCAATAAGCAGCATGATAGCCATTAAACTGCACTTTATAAAGAGCAGGCTGAATTAAAAAAGAAAAAAAAAGGCAGGGAAAAAAGTTCACCTTTAAACCTTGAGATCAGGGAGGTTTTCAGTACTACCTCTCTTCCTTGCTTATTTCTAAACTCCCTGTTCTGCTGCCCCTCTTCATTGATGTYGCATGGCTATTAATGGGAAGTCTGAATATACATGCTATGAACAGCACAAACAGATTGAATCTGGCTGCAAAGGGCTTAAACATTCAGTAAGAAGATGAAGAATCCCAAAAGTGTTTTTAGTATGTGTATACATTTCATCAGACTATACAAACAGCACTATATATTTTCTTGTGACAGTTAGCAAGCCTTCTCTTTTCATAAATATAGGTCAACAGAGCTAAACTCTGTTTTTGCCTCAAATCCCACTTTAAATGCATAAAGAATTAGATTTTTAGGGAGCAGAATGAAAGAAATGGTGTATTTCATGCTATTATATACCCAGCCAAAGATCCCAAAGGGTTTGTTTGGGCTTTAAAAACAAAACAAAAACCCTTGGCATTTGTCAGACTAAAACCATTTTTCTTTGGTCTTTGCACAACCATCCTTTCCAGATTTGAATAAATAACATCAAACAAATTCTTTTGACTTCCATTACCATGCAATGCACAGAAGTTGTTCAAGGAGAGAGCGAGCAGTGTGTGAAAGCATTTGATAGCAAAGGACTACGAGGAGCACCCTGCATAACCACCATCAGATCTGGAAGTGCTCATTCCAACCCCTCCGCTACCCTCTTGTTATTTAAGCAGCCTATATTGCCCCAGAAAGAAACAATTCAAACAGCCACAGAGATCCAGTTTAGGAGCTACCACCACAGGGTACTGCTTTACCCATAAACACGGGGGTGGGGGGGTGGGGGTGTTCAGAAGGTATTAACAAAATAACAAAAATACTGACTAAACACAGTGAGCTACACATCAAGTTTTCCCCTTGACTCTTCATTTACTGACACTTGCAATTTAGGTGTGATTTAACATGGCCCCTTCAGCAAATGCCCAGGCCTTACCGAGTAGCAGAATATAATATTCTGCATCCTTAAACCCCCTTTTGTTTCAACATCAGCCCACAGATCACAGGGTGAGAACTCTCAGATGATATTGTCAGCTGCAGATTTTATATATTTTATGTTTATTACAGGTTGTGATGGGGAAAATAACCCCTATGCTTTCACATGAAGTTTAAGGCACCACACAATCATTAAGCATTTCTGATGTTTGGACTCCACAGTGCACAAACTTATTGATCGCAATGCAGATGAAGACTTTTGCATATCATGCTGGGCAAACAGCTTCAAAGCACAATTTAAGCAGCATTTTCTTCTTCTCCCCATCATTGACACTGAAATGTCACACTTACTGTGTCGCTCCAGCATCACCACCTATCCCTTCCTAGGGGCCATCTTCCTCCATTCCTACTCTTGGGTCTTCTGTTGGCGTTGAGAGGGTTGGGGCTGAACRCCCCAAGGTGATGCCTGCACTTGGGTTTTTGCTCACAGACTCAAGCCGCTCGTGTTGCGGAACTTCCCCTCCAGACCACCGACAGACTACCTGCAGTAGTTGAAAAGTTAATCCAAGATGCTTCTGAATTCATCCTGAGCTAACCTTTAGGAAGTCTTAAACTCGCCCTAGTATTTGCAGTGAGGGAATCCAGCACACATGCTGGCAGATTGTCCATATAGAGGTAAATGTCATAAACAAGGGGGGAAAGGAGGATGTAGTTAATAGGAAATAAAACTGAGAGGGACTGGGATACCAAGGTTTGCTTAACACATGAATCAGAATCAGTAAATCCATACACCAGTAACCATATAACAGCCAACGCATCATTCACAAACTAACTCTACGTTCAGCTCTGCATTATAACCAATACCCATCTTTCCTCCAAAACCAGAAAGGTTTTTGCTTCAGAAGGGTAAAATACCCTGTTGATCATTAAGCACCAGGTCTTAACCCTCTACAGAAGAAGGGGGAACTATAAGTAGCACGTGGCTCTTAGCTTGACACTGTATACGGAAATAAATTATAACCTGAAGGTAAACCCTGAAACATAAGTTTGCGCTGCCTAATACAGCAATAAATTCTGAGATTGAGCTATCAAGCCAACCAAAAAATTCACCCTTTCAAACCAGAGACTTCTTGGAAATATAGTGGATTGCCTAGCCTCCCCTTCACATTCAGAAAGGTTGGCATTTGTAACAGCTGAGACGAGGACAGGCTCAGTTCAAATTCAAAAAGAAGCAGGCAAGGAATTAGCACAAATTAAAGAAAGAAACAGGCACAATAAACAAGACTGTTTTTACTGCAGTACAAACTCTCCATCAAATGATAAGCTAACCAGACAAATAAGACAATTAAGTAAGTGAAGGTTACTGCGTTAGGACAAATTATTTTTTCTGCGGGAGGTTTCAGCTGACGGGTTTCTCCGCATTTGCCATGCCTGGCTGGGTTAACACCACGTGGCCCCTCTGCTTCAGCTAAACTGGTAGGCACCATGGACTAGTAATGGTCCTAAATTCCAGTATTATACATTAGCCATGCTGCTTGTATCATAATCCGCTGTACTTCTGCACAAGTTGGCCACGTCTGCTCGATGTCCTTCAAAATTAATACATCACGCACACAAAGATTCTAAGACAAGCCACTACATGGACAGGTGATTTTGATATAGTGGATTTCCTTAGATACAGACATAAACAAACCACGGGAAATTATTGTGTGTTGCTCCCTACAGAGCCAGCGGTGTCAAGAAGATAGGGGTTTGCTTGTTTGCTTTAATATGAGCTGAAAAATTGTGGTCAGCAGCAGACTTCCCTTCTGATCTTCCCGAAAATTCTACCCAACCTTCCATTTTAAAGGCACAGCTATCGATGAAGTAAACCTGCTCATGTAATGTAATTAAAACATTTTAAAAAAAACCCACATCACAACTTTTGTAGCTAAAATAATCCCACTCCCCAACAGTTTTATTCACACAAATGAGAACCGCAATCACCCTGAAAAAAGGCAATTTTCATTTTTACCCTCGAGGTTCAGAGAGGGCCAAGAGTACTAATTGCTCCATTCCCTGAAGCAATACGAAATAAGACCAAGCATCCATCTGTACTGCCACCGAAATACCGGCATAAACCTTAAATTCATATTCAGAGTGTTAAAACATGACCTGCAGGCTACAGGGAAAAAGTGCTGCTAGCTGGCCAAACAGACACCAGATTCACTTTGTACTTGTTGAACTCCCACCCACAATCCTTGTTTCCGTGAAGCAGTTAAGTATTCCTCTGAAGTTATTCAACAACTGTGAAGGTCAAGTATTGTCCTAACTGGCCGGTTGCAAACAAACGCACCTTTCATGTCGGCGTGTGCTTCAGCCTGCTACCAGCCACAGAGTAAAACCCTAATCAGAGGAGAAAAATGACAGTAAATTGGTAGCAAAGGGTACACACCTGGTCTATAGAGTACAGTCGATGCTTGCAGAGGATCTAGCTGACCCAGCTAGAGACCTGAAAATTGGGGCCAATGCAATGGATGGGAAAGAACTAGTTTTTTTGATGTATAAAACTTATAGTTTCAGCTAAAATACTAAAAATTAAAAAAAGAGCTTCAGTGGCACTTCTGAAGAATAAAAAAAAGGCTTTGCAAGCTTTAGATTTGAAGCTTCACAAGCTTCTTATGAAAAATGCAAGCTTTGAAAAACTTTTGAAGATTTAATATTCTTACTTTGGGCTCTTCTACTGCCAACGGACTATGGATGCTGTAACTAATAAAAAATAATTAATGCCAATAAACAGGCCCTTCATAAGGCTTCAGCTTCTCTTCTCCATCAAAGACTCCAGCCATTCACTGGGACATTGTACAGGAAACAAAATCCATCCACAGAGCCTGCCTTTTCTACATTTGGTTCTTCCGCACTATAACTCATAATCAAAAACCTTCCAAGAATGAGGAAAGGAATTTGATTTTTTCTATATATGCAGCTCCAAAGGCAACTCCCAAGCATGGCAGAAACCTTACCTAGAATGGGACTGAGAAAGAGCTGGGAGTTCGTGCGCTAGYCCTCCAAAGAGCCCAGGTCTCACGCAGGCAGTGAAACAACCAGGCGGTTTCTCAGGAGTGCTCCACGCCGAGCGGTTCCCTACTGTCCACCATGCCACGTCCTGGCCCTCCTGAAAGTCTAGCCACGTCCTGCAAGATTCACAAGAGCTGATCTTTCTGATAACCTCCATCTGGAAGTTTGGAGGTCCTCAAAAATGCATAGCATCAGCCACCTTCTCACCAGTTTCGGCACGCCAGGAAAAGCACTGTGACAGTGCTTGAGTTTTAGTACATGAGAAGCTCCTTACCCAGGGGGGAGAGGGGAAGTAGAAATTGCATCAACTATTTTGTTTTATTTTAGAAATCCTGACACTCCCCTCTCAAGCTGACTCAATGGAGAAGCGTGTAACAGCTTCAGACAACAGCAGTGAACACCACAAAGCAGTAAGGATGACCTTCACAACATGAACCAGCAACTCGTGCATGAGGAGCCATTCTGCATAACAGAGGCTCTATGTAAGCAAGGTGAGAGAGCTGATAAATTGACAAAAAACCTAACCAGTGTCTAGGCCAAGCGTACAACCTCCACCGTTCCTGCCAGTTTCAATGACACGCTGAAGACTGGCATTGCGACGCCGTGCAAGGTGACATCCAGATGTCACCTCAAGCTCCCCTGGACTCTTAGGACAGAGACGCCCTTGGTCTCATGCCTAAGGAAAACAACAGCTATTTGCAGAGACAATGATCACAGTAATGATAATGACAATTCAGAAAGGTGTTAAAACTGATCTGGTAAATGAATTAACTGGGGTCCAAGCAGAAGCAATGCCAGCCCTTTTGGTTCAGCATACTACGGTCCTACCCTTCCAAGGGGCAACGGCAGTAAATCTAGACAAGATCAATCAGAAACTTCTAGGGACACATCCACCATATTCTGAAGATACGGCACAAACAAAACAAAACAAAAAAAGAAATATAGGATCAGTGAAAGGAAACAATTAGCCAACAGAATTTTCTATCACGGGAGACTACCGAGACAAGAGCTGGGATAAATTAAGACAATCAGGCATCTTATAGTAAAAAGCATTTCCAGAGCTTTGTTAAAACCAAACAACACTGCAAATGTGAGCTCACACCATTGTGCATAAATCACCTTCTGAATATTTAAGGGTCAGAAGAAAACTTTGCCCAGGGACAACACCCTGCATTGCGTCCCGCTCCCAGATCTCCCTGCAGTGTCCTCCGAAGCAGCCAGCACGGACCTCTCCTGCGACCGGAGGGCACTGGGTTACATCCCTGTATTATTCACAGAGCTGACGTAGCAATGCAGACACAGATCCAGCTCATACGTATCACTGTTTGGAGACTGCATAATCACCCAGCTCAGCCCATGCGAAAGCATTATGAGAACATTTCTGTACACAAGAAATTCTCGAGATTTAAAGTTTTAACACAAGCTCACAAACGCCAGAGATGAAAGAAATCTGGGATGAAAGATCTCCATGACACCTGCTTTGAATAAAAAGACATTGCTACAAAAATATCAGAGACCTGCTGGTCTAGAGCCTTTGCTACGTGTCATTCCCCAGACATCAATTTGCAATAGAGGCACACAAAAGCAGTATTACACAGATTACATGCTACTCTCCTGAACTGCAGACAAAATCTACCCAGCACTACCACCTCGCCGCCCAAAGCACTCCTGCACTAAAGCCACCTTCTCTTGCTGTTCATAAGACGACTTTGCTAAGGATAAGGCATGCAGCCGGGTTCARCACTGATTTGCAGAACTGGCAGCTCCTCCTGCAAACTTCGCTCCAGCTCAGCTTTACCAAATACTCCCAATTTTTCCTCATGTCCGCAGGCAGGGAACCAATGATACCAACTCTTTGGCATTGACAGCGGGACAGCTTATCCTCAATTCGTGCATCCTTCAGGCAAAACCCACACCCAGTGCCTGGATGCTTAAACCAGTTAATCATCTCCAGCATTTATAACTTCACTGCTTTCTACCCAACAACATAACACATGGTAATTATTTAACGTTTCATTGTAATGGCCCACAGGAGCCCTAAAATCAAAGAGCTGAGATCCCACCAAGCCTCTCGCACCACATGTAGGTAACAAACCAGGCAGGTCCCTACGCTAGAACCGCCCAAACCCCTGCACAAATGACACCACGGGTGCATACGACCAACACGAAAGGAGAGAAGAGCAAGGTACCAACAAAACATGGTTCGCTCGGTTTTATGCCACATGGCTCATTTACTCACTGCTGGCAGCTTCCACAAAATCAGGCTCGTCAAGCACCTGACTGTATACATAGGTAATGATTATAAAGCCAACTCAAGCGGGGCTAAAAGTACACAAAGACCTAGCATAAAAATAAAAAAGTGCAATCCTCTCCCAGGTGAAAATACAGGACTCTGAATGTAACAGGCAGATTATATAAAAATTATTTTGTTCTCAATTCTCAAAATATTTTTTTTTAAATTCCCTCACAGACCAAAAATTGTCATTACTGAGAAGCAATAGCAATTTTACTGTGTTTAACACTCAGGCTACCCACCTCTCTCAGGGCCAAACACAAACCCAACTACAGCAGCATCTGCACAGCCCCCATGCGAGGACTAGGACAAGGTCTGGGGTATCCATGGCTCTCCCCCTGGATTCTGCCCAAGGAGAAGATTATTTCCTAACGTTGCTTTTTGTTTGCGACAGGGCATAAACTTTAAGGGGAGACAGTTCGCTGTTGTGTTTGGGGAAATCAGCACGGTTGGTTTGTTATTACTCTGTCTACGATGGAAAAGCCTTATTATCTGAGAAGTGCTGCTGCACCCTGTATCGATGGCTGTGTCCTACACCCAGGATGCCAACCCAAGTCAGACCCCTTGGGCACACTTTCTCCCCAAGCCTCACCTGTGTCCTTCTTGGTCCTGCAAGCACATTTAAGTCTTTTCATATGTTTCTTTCCAAAGACAGGAAAAAAGATATGCACATGATCGATCACAAAAACATCCATGAGGCATCACCATCTCAAAACAGGAGGACACCACCAAAGCACTGCCCCACACAGACGTACTCCCTGTCCCTGCACCAGCTACAGAAGTTAAAACCCACTGGCCACAATATTTTCCTTTTTTTTTAATCCGGAAGAGACTCCTCATCATTCAGAACTCAACGTTTAAGTGGGCTGCCAGAGCCTCGCCTCCGTCCAAAAGGCAACAGCAAACACAAAAAAGGAAAAACAAAACCACAAAAATCCCCCCTTCCTGCCCCCCAAAGCAAAGCATCGGGTGAGGTGCAGAGAGGGAAAGGGGGACRAGGCGCACGGGGAAGCCGGACGGTTGCTCCCCTCTTCTGCCTCCCTTTTATTTCTGCTGAGTGTAATAACACTTGAACTGGCTCTCTTTATTTGCAGCCGGATACGCGCTTACAAAGATACTGTACTACTGTGTAGGCCAAGCAGGGACTCTCTTTCTTCCCTTAGTTAGGGCTTTCGGGAAAATAATTATTCACCAGAACTGCCATCGTGAACAGAGAAAGCTAAATCAATGTAGCTTTGTATGGGCCATTGCCACTGCAAAGCAAATACTCCATCAAGACATGGATCAGTGAGAATTTTATCAGTAGGAATCCTTATGCACATCTTTGTGTATTTTTAATATCCATCTTATTGCTTGGCGTGCCCCCTCCCTCCCCACGCTCCTGCACCTCACCCTCCCCGCGGATTTGTCTTGTGTCACTGGCAGCTACAGGGCTTGGCCACAAGATTCACATGCTCAGTAGAAAAATCTTAAATACACAGCCAGGTTTATTCCCTTTAAAAAAGAAATATAATAAAGCATTGGTGCATAGCAGATTTATTCACTGAACAGGTTGATTTATTTAACAGACTTGACATACATCAAAACCTACTATGGGCTTACATAATTGTTATCCATTTAGCAGGTCTGGTTCTTTTGTCAAGTATTTGTTTTTAAAAAGTGATTCACTAAAGACTGCTGCCTTATGCACGGTTCACATACCTTAACAAATGTAGTCTTGCATGGGGTATTAGCTGAAGCGACTTTAAATTGCATCCTACCTGCTTGAGCACTGCTGTTATTTTTTTAATTTCTGTATTCGTCCCTTACCTAAACTAAAAAAAATAAAACCAACAAGCAGAAGCATGTGTACAAGCACAGAGACGRTTCACTTTCCAGCAGACTCTTTGCTGTGGGCACAGTGGTTACYGCATTACCACGCCGTTCCAGCGATAACAGCAGGTACCTCCAACATCGAGAACACACATCTGAATACCAGGATGTTGATGGTTGCACGGAGGTTTCGGGCTGGCGCGGGGCAGAAGGGACGAGCAAACCACCAAGCGGAAGCAGGGGAAAACCTCGGGGAAGATTTAAGAACCACAGAGACGTTTTGTTTTCACGCAAGARGCTCATTCAGGCCCTGGCTCGCACAGGCGCAACGCTTCCCTCCGGCCGCACGCATCCACCCACGACACCCATCCACRAATTCCCCAAATACGCACCCATCCTGTGCTTGTTCCGAGCGGGAGGCGAAACGCTGGATAGCATCACCGAGAGAAAATGCATAACCTCTGCTTTCATCGCCGGTCCCATTACAGCTTGTTTGGGTTAATATATCATAAAACGTATGGCTCGCAAGCAGCACAGTTCATTTCGGAGACGAGGATTTCATTATTCCTCCCCCCCCCCCGTTTCAGCATCATCCACACACACACACAGGTCACATCTTACACTTAGTAAGCAAAACACATTACCACTGCCACCGCTGCACAAGCGGTTCAGAAATTAAAGAGACCGGAATAAAAACCGCACAAACCCAATTCTCCACCGCTCGCTAGACAGATGGTTAATTATATTCACAGCCGCATTTTTCGCTGGGATAGAGTTTCAGACAATGAGCCAGTTTTATTTGATTAGCCAGTTTTCCAGTTTAATACGTGGAATGACAGTTACTTCCAGGGTTGGTTTTTTTCTTTTTTTTTTTTTTTTTAATC
>JASVER010000011.1:13311320-13351053 GCA_030449065.1 Oceanodroma leucorhoa
GCCCCGCCGCCCGGCGCCTCACGGCCGGGCCCCCCGCGGCGCGCAGCCAGCCCGCTCCGGCCCCGCGCTCCCCGCTGAGGGAGGGAGGGAGGGAGGGGGGGGCGGCTCCCGCCTCTCCCCTCCGCCGCCGCCTCCTCCTCCTCCTCCGCCGCGGCCGCTCCCTCCTCGCCGCCGCCGCCTCCCCCACCCCGGCCGCCTGTGCCCATTCAGGAGGTGCCGGGGAGCGCCGCCGCTGCCATTGTTCCCTCAGCCGCGGGACCGGCGCCCGTTCCCCCCCAACCCCCAACCCCGCCGCTCGGCGGGAGCGCGCGCCGCGCCGCCACCGGGCATAAAGGGCGCGTCGCCGCGGCCCCGCACACGCGGGCCCGGACCCCGGCGGGGCGGGGTGGGGCGGCCTCACCTGCCGCCTGGGCCCGGGGCAGGTGCCGCCCCCGGGGGGTAGCGCGTCCTCCGGCCGGGGGATGCAGGCACCCCCGGTCGAGGGGTCAGCACCCCCCCGGGAGGGGAGACAGCAGCCCCCGGGGCGGGGGGACAGCCGGGGCGGGGTGGGCGACAGCGCACCGCCGGTGCGGTTGCCACGGCGGAGGGAAGATGGGCGCCGGGAGGAAGGCAAGGCAAGCGGTGTGCGGTCGGCGCTTCGCCCGCTCGGCTGGCGGGAAGGGGAGGCCAGGCCGTGCCGGGCTGTGCCGTTGGGGTGTCGGCACTCCCTCCCTGCCTGCGCCCCAGGGAATCGCTCATTCAGAGCACAGAAGTGAAACTCGCTGCCGAGTGAAGTCTGTCAATCCCGTTTAATTCTCTTAAAGCGCAAGAGATGGCAGAATTGAATTGGGGAAGGGGAGAGGAAATCAGGTCAGGGGTTGCAACAGCTCTTCTGATTTATTTCCTTTATCACATTATTAATACATAACAGCTTCTAAAACTATGCTTCACCTTCAGATGTTCGTTAAAATTAAGAGGCTGCCTCATCTCAAGATTGCTTAGGACTCGCCGAGATGCCGGGCACCTGAAGGGGAAGGCAGGGACTCACCAGACGCTGCCTTTTGCAGAACAGGAGGGTGAGAGAAACAATCAAGGCAGGAATCTACATCTATAAAATACATCCATTCCCGCAGGACCCCCACAATAGCTTTTAGTATTGCAGCCCTATTTCTCCATGACATTTGCAGCGCTGCTAGCCTCGCACGTGCACCATGGCCAGAGTTATTGCACTAGGGACTGGAGGAAAGTTTTGTTAGTATATCTTCTGAATCAACAGAACTGTTCAGCAAATAGAAAGCAAACCAGACAAGTATTTTAAGCGCAATTGAAGAGCAGCAAGATGAGTATTAGTCTTTTGGTTTAATTAAATTCACTGTGATATTTATCAGAGGTTCCTATTCTTAAGTTACCACTTGAGCTTACACAAAATTCTGCTGCCTTTTCATCCTAGACAACACCACACAGTCTAAAAAGTTGATTAGGTAATACTGTGACTAAAATTTTAAAATTTTGAGCACTYTAGTCCTTGTTCTCATGGCATCGCAGAGCCCCATGTGTAAATGCAGTAATAAAACAGGAATAGCATAAAGCAACATATGTAATGCTCTCTGCATCCAAAACACTTTACACATCAACTTTCAGTACTGCAAAATAAGCAGCTAATCTCATTTGTTCTTCGTTAACAGTGGTAGCCAGGATATGCTGTACATCACATGCAAATTCATTCCCACTGCAGCAGGGCACGTACTTGAAGTGTTACACCCTGCTGTAGAAACAGAGGCGAGCAGTAAACGATTTGACTAAGGCCACAGCGCGAGTCACTGGCAGAGCGGTAGCACCTCCCAGTCCTATCCYGTTAGGTTTTCCTCTTCAGCATCACCACGTTGCTGTGGAAATCACACAGTTCCGTCCCTATACCTTTGCACATTTGTAATCTCTACCACAATACTGCATTTAATTTTGTACACCCGCCCAATTACTTTCTTGACAGAAAGATTCAGGTAATATAAATGAGTAATTAATCGGGGTCAGGTGAGACAGAGACAGCGCACTGGCAGTGTTCAGTAAAATAAACATACATTTGGATGGYGTTCATTAACTGCTTTCAAAATTTCGTGAACTAGGGGGAGGTTTTGCCCTCAGTCACTGCCACCAGCGTGCTCACACACAGGCTATTGCCTTCGAAAGTGCCGCCAAAGGCACACGAGCAAATCTGGCAGCTCCTCTGCTAAAGCACCTTGCCGCACCCTGCAGCGAGCGGGAAGCACGTTGAGTAGAAGCACCGGGGCACCGACACCAAGTTTGTCAGACCTACCCAACTCCTCCTGATGTCTTTGGAAAGGAGACGGCAGCAGCGCTGTGTGCAGGGAGGCTGGCAACTACAGCAATCAGCAGAACATAATCACATAGATAAGATTAGACGTAAGCGTGGGGAGAGTCGTCGTGGAGATGAAAAGATACATTCAATTAAATAAGCATTGCACCTGGATCCAGTTTAGAAGACGACAACCCAAGTATTTATTTAAATGCTGTCTTTTAGAACACAAACATAAAGCTCAAAGATTATCCTTGTAGCTGTGATACAATATAACGCCTTTACTTTCAYTTATCCACACGCTACTCATTTAAGGTACTTCAATTACAGAACTACCACAATACTAATCAATCGGCAGCATAAAATTCTGCACAGCATCTTGGGCAATCTTAAAAATTAACAGTCTGTGCGCTGTGATATTTTTATGCACTGCCACAAACAGATGTAAAAAGTGCACTGACATGATGGAAGTGCACTACTCACCTTGGCTGGGTATTAATTTTCCAGACTGTCAAATAAAGAGACTCACAGGTGCGAGAACAAGGTGCTAAGAAAACTTCCTTCCTTTTGGCAGGAAGAGATCAACAAAACCCTGAGCGAGGAGCGATTGCAATGCCAGCCAGCGCCTCGCTCTGCCCTGCCACACACCCCCGTGCTCTCCTGACCTCCCCAGTACAGTGCCGCTGCAACGTGCATCGTAATCATTCACTACAACCTGTAAGACGGAGCAGATCAGACATTTACATCTGTCCCATCCTCCCAGCTGTCTTCACACAAAATCCGTGTGCCCAGACACATATACATGCCGGGAGCCTACGCTTGCTTGTCTGTCTAGGAAGCAGGAGTCAGAGCCTAAAATAGCAGAACCTGGATTATGGCAATAGGCCAATGCCGTGGTGGTTTCCAGTTCTCCAAGTGCCTATCTCCTGATCATTCCTTCTTTTCCTGATGCCTGCTTTTCCTGGCACATGGGAGCCTCACTAACCCATACCAAAYAAGGGATAAATCCTTCATTTCGCATGGCCTGATTAATTTATGCCATACACAGCCCTTCTGCTAAACAGTACCAGAGAGAAAGGCAGAGGTTGACAGGAGGATTCTGGTTTGCCTGTGGCACAAGTACAACACAAATGTGATTTTCAAAGATCTCAAATCCTATGCTCTTGGCTAAGCCTGGAAAACCACAGTTCAAGCAGAAAGCTCCCCAGATGTTATGAACCTTAAAAAAACAGAGCAAAAGGCAGCAGGATAACAGGAGACATCACCCTCCTATCCCACCCTACCACAAAGAGCTGGAGAGGATTTCTTCCCCCACGCTCTCAGACTTTCGGGACCAACTTCTGAACAAGAAGGGTGTAATGTAGACCACTGGCAGAGCAGGAGGCACTCCATGCAGGAGGGGGGCTTTGATTCAGGTGGGTGAGGGACTCACCCTATCTCCTCCTTCCTTCCTTTCTAGGTCCTGATAYGCGATTCAAAACTGACTGTATGCTGTGGGAAACAATGCTGAGCCTGCAAACAGCGATCCATTCTTACTGAGGCTGAAGCAATTCCTGAAGAAGAAACAGCTGGAATAATGAACTGCCACATACTGAATTTCTCCTTTCCTGTCACACCTGGCAAGACTTAGAGCTTTGTCAAAAAAAACATCAAAACCCTACCCGAAACAGTTGTTCATTATGAACCCCCCTGGTTGTAGAAAGACTCCCTCCACGCTYCTGTCTTTTTGCATCCCCCTTCCAGTGTGCTGTCTAAGAGGAGCTGGAGAAACAGTGCTGCTATTTAGTCCATACTTTCTCTTTGCCCTGATGGGTGATGTTTCAGAAACACTCAGTAGAAACTCAAGGCTGTTGGTGACCTTTCTGGGCAAGACAAATTTCCAATGTGCCTGACAGAGCTATAGAAGGAAGGAAGGTGAGGAGGGTCCCAGATCAGTTTTCCAGGCTTCTCCGTTCCTTGATATGTGCCTTGCTCTACCGGTCAACCCCCCTCACCCAAAAAAAACCCATCCCTCYCTTGCAAGTCCTTCACAAGGCTGAAAACACTCCTTATTCAAGTCAGAAAGTTCCAGTAGGTTAATAGCCTCTGAGGCTCCTGTGGCCCAATACAACATTAAAACAGTGCTGCTAATAGGCTCTGATCCCCCAAATTAGTCCATATCTATTTCTCCATGTCCCCCCACCTTCCTCCCAACATTTCAACTTCAAATTGTAAATCTTTGTTTAAATTGTRCATTTGTCTTACCAGTTTTCCACAGCCAAACACCGCATTATTGGTGGCTTCTGAACAGGAGGAAATAAAAGCTTACATTTGTGCCTTGGCCAAGACGAATGCTATGCGGACAGAAGGCTCTGTGTTCTCTCATTTCCTTGGCAGGACTAACAACCTTGGCCACTTTAGGGGAGGCTACTGTATTAGCAGGGGGGAAAAAGAAAAAAGAAAAAAAGAAAAAAAAAGAAAATAAGAAAAAAAAAGAAGAAAAGAAAAAAAAAAGAAAAACAACCAGCAACAACAAAAAAGGCTCAAGAATGGTCTGGTGTATTTGCCATGAGCCAGAGCACAGGTTAGAACAGAACCTGGAGAAGGCAAAAGGATCAGGATATGTCAAAGTAGAAAGCTGAGACAAAGGAAAGCGGGACCGATATGCTGAATGACAGCACGACCAAGTGCAGCAGCAGAGCTGCTGAGCCATTTGGCTTTTGGTAGCCCCCAAGCTGAAACCCCCAATGCCGTATCACCATCAGGGTCCCAGAGCCCCTCCTGCACTCCCACCTCCTTTAGCCCGTGGAGGGGACACAGTCAGATGGATGAATATGAAATAGAAGGGATAGATGGTGCTGACTCCCTTGGTTGACAGCTCCTGCATTTCTGCACGGAATTTCGGCATGTGTGCAGTGAGCCCCACGCAGCCTGTGCACACCTGATTTGCTGCTCAGGCATTGATCCTTGGTCCAGCACATGCCTGGAAAAAAATCAGACCTGCTGTGGATTCATTACAGATTTGATCTACTCACGGGCAGTAAATCTAGTGACCCAGATGAGGCTGGACGCCTCTGCTATGTGTGCTAGACCAATGAACTGCAGAGATGCAGTAGATGTTTCTGGATATCCCATGGTCCAAACCCTAGTTGCTGCTTTGCCCAAGCTGGCTGGCATCTAAAACTCCTGGATGAAGATGGCAGAGTCAAAGGAGCTGGCGAGGACTCTCTGTTAACAGGTGAAAACTCACCTTTTGTTTAGCATTGCCRTCTTTCACGTTTTGCTGTTGTCTCTGTTTGGGGTGGGCTGCACGAAAACAGAAGGAAGTTAAGACCTGTTTATTGCTGATGGAGTTGTTACTTGTAGTGTTTTAATAAATTATTTCATTTCTTTAGGAAACATTTAGCTCCTTGTGCCTGGAGGCACCTTATGCTTTACGCTCTGTCTTCAAGTATAGAGGATGCTCCAGGAGTAAGCAGAGGTTACGGAGAGCAACCAACCAATGAAAATGGTTGTTTTTAATGCAGACAGGGCAGCAATGTAACATGGCCACAGAGGTCTTGCCATCCTAATTGCTGCTTGGCCAATCTTCAAAAATCAATCCAACCTTAAGAGAAATACGTAAAGGTAAATTCATCTTCCCAGCAAAAGTGTTCTCTGAAATGAATGTTCATGAAAATACTCACTTCCTTTGAACCTAAACATCCTTAAGCTATTTTCCTGAAGCACTGAAGGTTTGCTAAGTTCTAGGAGTTAGCTTGCAATTCACTTCTGCATCAGCCTACAGAATCACTAAAGTTTAGCTCTCCCCTCTTTTAAGCCCCATCTAATTRCGCAACTTAACTACAGCAAGAACAACAGTTTTGCTGAATATGCAACAGTTTTGCCATCATATTTTGATGTGGGGAGACAGAAGGAAAAGGCTATTTTGTTTAAAGTTCAAGCATTTCTACAGGGCTTGACTGATGTGGAAAAGACAGAGCCCTCTCCGGTGTATCTGAAGTCAAATACCTTTTTCTTCTGTGTCTTGGATGTGCCCACATCTACCTGAACAGAAAGGGATAAATCTTGGAGCTTTTCCTACCCATTTTTCTTCAGGACTGTAGTTCATTAGCTACAAGAAATGCACTTTCATTAATGTGCATTAACCAAGGACTTTCCTATTACCACTGCTGTCTCCAGTCAAAGAATCATTTATGGAAAACAAGGGCAGAGGGAACAACATGCTTTGGCAGCTTTAAGATGATATGCCCAAAGCTTTATACCCTCTGTCTTATATTTTTAYGTTRAAGTATCACGAGATATTACCATATTTTTCATTATTATTTGTGGCACTAAATACTGCAGCACACAGTGCCAGATGGCTAATATTCAGAATAAAAATACTGCAAGGCCAACCTTAGAAAGACTCAATGCGAATGTAACAGCACRTATTCATCCTACTTTCCTAATGCACACAGTTAAAATATTAGCGGACTTAAAATCTGGTTTTCCAATTTAGAAGACTAGCATGTTATAGAACTATATGCATGCATATATACATATCTTTAAATATGTATGTATAAAAATCATAAATTCTTTCCATTTTATTTGCATGTTTCAAGGGTCTTAACATAATACATGGGCACATCTTCTTTCACTCTTTAGAAGGTTATTTTGACCAGTAAAGAAAGCCAAATAGTTTCGAAATGCATTAGGAACATAAGCAAAAAACCTTTTTCCAGAAACTGTTATTGGTACAAAATACTTTTTTTTTTTTTTTAATATATAAGCAGCTTGAGTCCTAAACTTAACCAGATGGAAACGTGCCTACAAAGAGTTGGATCTAATTCAGAAGAGACTGACAGCCAACAGATGAGCCAATTTAGACCATCCTATGCCAAAAATGGTCAATCATGTTATCTTACGTGTGACTCTACTCTGGCAGATGCCAACTCTATCTAAACAACTTCAAGCATCTTTTTGGAAGACAGGATTATTTTACACACACTTTAAAAAAATCATAATAATGCTTGATTTTTCTGGAAACATTCCACTTCGTTTCAGCATTTTCACAAGAGATTTTTATTAACTTATTTTAAGGATCAATCTTTTTTTATAGCCTCCTAACAGAATAAATGCTTTCCAATCCAACAAAGACTGATTAAAAAAACACTAAATTGCAGTTCAGTGACAGTCCCCAATTTATTTAAATATTAATAAAAGGAAAGCTTTACACCTGTGCAAACCAATTTAGCTTTTTTAAGGCAAAATGTTTACTTTCAAAAACACAAAGAAACACAACATTAAGTACTGATTAAATGTACTTCCTGCATCCCTCATCATCTTCCCCAAAATTAAGACTAAAGTTAAAATTAAAGGACATTTTTTTTATGCTGAGTGATTACAACCAAGGCTTTTTTAAATTTGTAATTCATAATCTCTCAGTGAATTTTATTTTTTGTTACCTTCCAGAAGACATATTGACAGATAGCCTGTTAATTTGCCTCACACTGCAACGGGAAAGGACCTCCTCCTCTGCCTCCACTGTAACCTATACACTCCTCCTCYAGGCAATATAGCACTGGCATGCTTACTTTTTTTCCTTCTTGCCCCTAATTTGAATAAGAACAGTCAAAAAGGGGAAAAACACTTACTCAGTTATTAGTCCATCCTAACAGCACAGGACCATTCAGTTCATTCTCCAATGCGTGACATAACCTGTATTTAAGCCCTGTAACTGCTGTCAGCTTGGTCTCTGTTTAAACTCAGTCTGAATTTTAGCTTCACGCTAAAGCCCTAGGAGGTCTCAGGTGATGAGATTTCTCTGTTAGATTGAAAGCTGCAGAAACCAGTGTAAACACTTAGTAGATCATCATCTTTCACAGGACACCATGAAAGGCCACATTTAAAAAGATTAACGTCTTCAAATCTATTGTTTCCAGAGAGAATAATGCAAGCTTTTCTCCTGAAGAAGAGGGCAGTTCTGCTAGATAGCCTGTAGTTTGGGTGTCTTCTTGACAATCGCACACAAAGTTGCAATTTCATTTTCCACCTGTATAGTAGGTAATTGCACTGCCTGTGTGAAGTAACCTCACCTCATATGGCATAAGGGAGCCAGGCAATTATCTATAGGGCTTACGGCAAGGTCTCAATTTCCAGCCTTTTTATAGTGTCTTTTGTGATGACAGTCCCAAGATTTTGACATCCACAGACATTAATCTAGACTGAAGTCTAGACATTTGGAAGGTTTTAGAGATCTTCTTATAGGACAAATATATATTTTCAGTTGTGCGAGCATTTTCTTACATTGTTCCTGCTTCTCTTGAAAAAGACGGTGTCAAGATGTGTATGACCGGAGAGCCTGACTGCAGATGTTGACTCTGCACTTGAGGCAACTCTCACAGAAAGGTTCAGTCACGTTGAAAAGATTCACGTACACACTTCCCAGGCATACAACATTCCGTTTTTGGCTGATGAAAACACCAGGGTTTAGGTAACCACACCCTGCTCACATCAGACTTTTCCCCAACTAATCCTAGCTAGTTTGTAGATTACATTGCTCCTGAAGCTTGGCAGCACGTTGGGCTCCCCTCTAGAACCATTCCAAGATGTTTCAGCTAATCCTTACAGAGCCATAGTATTTTTGACACTTTCAGGAACASATCACCACATCAAAAGTGTGATATGCTGCAGACTGATCCCCAAAGATCACTGCCCAGTCTGCACTGGGGAGCAGCTTCAAGGTSACTCACCGGTAGGATCAGAGATGCTCTGTCCCAATCTGACCCAAGGCTGGTGAGAAGGTATGGAGCCCTTGGGCAGAACCAYAAACTGCCGGAGAAACTCTTGGAAAGAATGGAAAGTTAAATTTGATCACCTAGGTGGATTTGGAGTTTTTAAATAATTAGTTCATTTCCTCTGTTCATGGATAGCTAGTCAATGGGTAAAGAAACATATTAGTCAGCCACGACTAGGCCAATCACAGCTTTTCTTCAGTTCTAGATAAACATCTGGCTGAATAGCAAGAGGCGGCTTAGACAGTGCCAAGGGCTTCCCTTCACATATTTGTTACCATACTCATAGCTGTTGCCCACCTCTGTTGTATAATCTGTGATTCAAAAACTGCTGGCAACAGTTAAGCCGTTCGGCAAGCACATTTTTTTCTATGGCCATGTTCTTTTTTGCACCTATTTTGAAGAGCAGCACTGGCTGAATTTAGTTGKCTACGTTGCCACTAAACCAATGTTTTCTTCAGTTTCTGTGCAGCYATTCTAACCAGTCTTAAAGGAGGTTCAGCAATGAGGACTTTAGGACAAGTGTGTATTAAAACAAGTAGATGTTGCCTACAAAATATATCATAGAGGAAACTTGTTCCACTGCGAGGAACCATATACTTCAGTCACAGGGCGTAACAGACTAATCTAGCGAGGAATCTTTTCTTGTAGACAGACATAGCTCTTCTACTTGATTGGTCACACTTACGCATCTTGCACGTTCAAGGCCTTCTACACTKAGATGACATACGTGCACCTGTGAGTTTACATCTCTTCTAACACTGCCCATTTCATTTTAAATTGTTGCTGAGTTGCTTTGAACCAAAAAGCCATTAGTCTGTGTTCACTTCCCATGCAGACAGCACTGGTCACGTCAAAGCACTCAACAGCAAGGACTTCATGAGGTTCCTCTCATCTACTCTTCTGTTCCCTGCAAAGTTCATAGGTTAACTATTTTCACTTCATTATCTCCTGCAGTCAGAGAGAAATAATCTGTTGAGTAACTTCTTTTTAATCTGGCTCAAGCGTTAAGAATGTGTCGTGGTCATTTATATAGAAATYCACCTGAATGACAACATGGGTCCTTGAGGAAGACTTTTGGCTCCCACTTTGGAACACAACCACTCCATTTCCATGAAATACCACTCGCACCTCACTACAGTCAACAGGAATAAAAACAAGTGTGTTTAACAGATGTCACAAACAGTTTCCAGATTGTCACAGCTCTCCAACATTTTCTAGTTGATTGTTATTACAAGATTCCTGTAAGCTACCAGCAAGCAATGCAGCCTCTTACTCCGCTCATCACGTTCCGACTGATGACGTGAGCTGTCAGGCTGTAAACTCAAAGTTGTCCAATAGCTATAATTTGCAGATTTATTAAAAGAGCTTAACATTCCTTTGAGCAAAGTACTTAAGAGATGTAGTCAGTGGAATTTAGGGTCTGTGAAAGTCTGTACACTTTTAGAACAGGATCTCCATAGGACAGCTCAAATGTCAGTAAAGCAGTTTTGGTCTAAATCAGAGACTGCCGTTAGGCATGAGCTTATATTCCCACTGAATGGATTTCCACAGAGACTTTAATATCCGAGTCTAAAAACATAGCCATTTGTAGGATTTGCTTTTATAGACACCTATTAGAGTCACTTGGACATTTATTTGCTAGAACTTGACTACTTTCCAGTAGACTAAGTAACAGCTAGACAGTTTGGGGCCTTAAATTAAAATAAAACAAAACCCACAAAACAATCAACAGAAAACGCTTTTTGTCAGCTTCTGGAGCTGATCATATACTGAAAAGTAGTTTTCTGTATTTCCCTTTTGTTTTCACCAGTGTTATTTGCATTTCACTTGCTGTCAATTACTCCTATGCTATTTATATTAGGAGTTGAGAGTGTTACTCACTTGTGAACTACATACTTTATATCTTCTKGTAGGAGATGTGTGTTTTAAACACACCACTCCAGTGCATATTGTACACAAGGCATGCATTACAGGCTGTTGTGGGATAAATACTTTCAGATTGTGGCTGAGAGCCATTACATGATGGAAGTATCCAGCCAAGTCTGACAGAATTACGGTAACTGATGTACAAACCTATGACACAAAATGCACAAAGGAAGTCTTAGAAATCTTTAAGCAACTTACAGGCACTTTTTGGTACAAAGTATTTTGTGATTTGAGAATCCAATACCTGATGGAAATTCCAACCACCAATTTTGCTGGGAACATAACTCAGGCAACAGTAACTGCTTTTAAAAAAACCCATCCTAACGTTCTGCATGCTGCTAGCATGTACAGGAAACCTTCTGTTTTGTGACAGCTAAATCTTGCCCACACTRAGATTCAGGAGGTAAAATTTTAGCCACGGGGTTCTACGTTCGGTGAAGGAAGGTTTCCGTGGTCAGCTGGAGATTTCTAACATAAAAAATTCCAGGGGACTGACAAGAAAGCATATGGCTAAATGGGGACTGAATTCAATTGCCTCCACGTGTTACAGTGATACAGCACCCAAACACACACTTCCACAGACAGGTATGCTCTTTGCAGCAGCACTAAGSAGAAATACGGGGTTCTGGTAAACGCCAATTTTCAGTGGACATGACATTCAAAATCATTCTTTCCACACTGCGAGAATTGTGTGCACGTACCACTCTCTGCAAAGCTGTCTCCGGCCATTTGGGAAGCACTGCTATGTAACACGATCACACACAGAGATGCTACTGAACATTAGATGCCCGTACAACCCAAATAATACATAAGCCATGGTGGACAAAAGACAGCACCGAGCAGGCTGCTGTTATCAGCTTCCTCATATTTCAGGCCACTTGCCTGCTCAAACTGGAAAAAGCAGATGCTGTGGCAGAGCTCCCCAAGCAGCATCTCATAAAGCAAACCTCTCCCCACAAGACAGCCGCTACATGAGAGGTCCCAAGGGCCTTCATCATGACCCCACTGAGGTCACCCAGTAAGGTCCTTCGAGAGGCAGCACTCCTCCGTAGCTCCCGAGGGAAAAAAGCCCAGCCCTAAGACAGAAGCTGCTAATGTTTCCTCGAGTTTATAGAGAGGAAATACTGTAGGGAGAATTACAGCCTAGATACGGGGAGAGGGGAGGAAGAAGAGGCAACAGAGCGAAGTAAGGTAATGTCGACAGAGAAGCGATCAGCTTGCATGCAAAGCTGCAAGGAAAACTCCTGCAAGCAGCCGCTGTTATGCGAGGCCAAGATCAGCATTCAAAGTTTGCAATTAAGGGACTGACTTTAGAAAATCTTCCTTCCCCCACTAGCTCCAGTTCACCCCTCTGAATTTCCCTTCCTCTGACATTTATATTTAAATACTGTAAAATATTGTAAAAAAGAAAAAAGTCACTRCATTGTACAACTTAAGGTCATTAACTTATTTTCGCCCTAGAAACTTAGGAAACACTGCTTGCTCAGGCAAATGACATTTTCAGTAACATCCATTATAGTCACTCTATGGTCTACRCACATCACACAGCACTAAACATTAATTGATTCCCTCCACGCCCTCGAAGATAAACTTCAGGTGTTCCATGATACAATTTTTCAGGTTACTAATCTTTCCAAATTTCTCCCAGTCTCCACTTTAAACAATTCTCAGATACGTACATGCACTTTATACATGCACAGAAGTCAACCAGTCTAAAGTCTGCCAAAAATCTTTCTCAGGTTAATGCTGTGGACATTTGCGATGCCTACCACACAACCTGTGGGAGAGCTGGCCAAACGCAGTAGGCATTCATCTACTTCACACACCAGCTTCCCCATGTTAGCGGTAGTGTATTACTACTTAACACTGTAGTTGTTTTGCTTAACTTGCTAACATTTAATGAGCTGTTCCTTAGAGCTGCCTTCCAGTAGACACTATAGGACTGCCGGAAGACTTGACCTGGTGCCTATTTTTTTGGTGAGGTCTTATGATCCCAAGTCCAAACACGCAAAACCCGTCACCAGCATCGTCCTTATACAGGCTTTGAAATGAACCAAGGTGAAGTTCGCACAAGGCGGAAGTAACAACTCCAGCCTAAAATACTTTTGCCTTGTGCTCTTCCCCCTCCCTTGTACCCYGCCAAATATCCCAGATTACTTGAATCACATAACAAGTAACAGTATCAACAAGCAGTGTCACTCAGTACCTTTTACAAATTCTGCAAAYGCTATTTTTCCCAGAAAACAGTCCCTGGTTTTAATTGTAAATAAGCTCAATCTTTTATCTGTGTTCTTCAAAAGCCAGGAAGATTTTCAAATCACTGAAGAAATGAAGATTTGTACACCCGTGTGAARATACATGAACGTGTATTTCCGTGTTTTAGAAGCTGCACAGCCCATTTCATAATTCATGCATGAACTGTGCTTGAAATGTTCATTCCAAATTACAGACAGACCTTCACATTCCATTTTCTCTAACTAGCGTAAAATGGAAACTTTTCATCTTTCCAACCTCCACTTTTCTAGCTATTTGTTGGTGTACACGCAAGTCCAGTAAAAGCTTCAGACGACACTTGCAGAGCCCTTTACAATGCATTCACAGGACACAACACAAGCTGATAYGTCGTGTTTCAGCCTGTTTCTTCCTCTCCATAATGCAGGGGAAAAAATTCTCTCCTTTTCCCTCTCTCTTCTCCAGGATAAGGTTGATAGCTTTACAAGACACATTTTAAGTTGGTGTGACATAAATGCTTTACTTGGCAATTTTATAAAGGGCTACAAAGCATTGAAAACTGGAAATGAAATGTGGTGGAGCTGAGATGTCACATTAGTCTTTCAACTTTGGGAATGCTATTTTAAATTCTGCCCTAAGACACTAGTAAAAATGCATTTTTCCTCTTTTTTTTTTCGAATTAATAAATCCACTGTGCAACTTGGTACAATTGACAGTTCTCATCTGAGAGAGATCCTGCACTGAAACACTAAGGTGACTACGGTCATTGCAGCTGTAGGAAACTTGCACAGCAGCTCTGTGAATTCAGGGATTTTATTACGCACACAAACCACAGTCCATCAGCCCTACTTTCACAAGTGCCCAGTGACTCAAAAGAAAGTTAATCATGATTTACTCTCGTGGGACATGCCTTAAAGTCTATTTAGGAAGCTACCTTTGGCCTSGCATGCAGCTTGCCAGCATAACTAGCAACACTTGATGTAAAGAGGATCGTAACGGGGCTGGCCAAACGTCCATCTAGACGAGYACTTTGTGCAGGATACCATGCACCAGTGTTTTAGGCTCTTTCCTTAAGTATCCAGAGGACAACAGGCAGCAATACTTCCCTCGTATATATAGCAACATACASCAATGCTTCTAGGCATTTGGCCAGCGCTTTAGGGGCCCTCACTTGGCGCTCTACAGAAAAGTGYTTCTTACTTTAGGTGCCACCAGCAGCGTCCTGGTGGGAGACAAGAGGGAGCTGGGGACTGGAACAACCTCGGCCTGCAGACCTTCCTCCTTGGTTTTCCAGGCTGCATAAAGCTCATGTCTTTTCCCTGAGTTCAGTCACAACATCTGCAGAAACTGATCAAAAGTCACATAAGAGGAATTTAAAAGGTATTTTTCAGGGACTAACCATTTAAGGATTTTTCTTAAATCAGATTTATACACTAATGTTAAGAAGCAGCTGAACTCTCGAATGTTTGTTCTACAGGACACTCAGGTATCTACAATTTACCTCCCCCACCATTTCATCAATGACATCACCATTTCATTAATAAGACAACTATACATCCCAGTACTGCCATGTCACTTCACAACACTTTTTAAAAAAATGTAWTTATTGTTTTAGAAAAATGCCCTGGCTCCTTCTAAGAAACATGACAAACTCTTCAGCATGCAGTTAAGAAAGCATCCAGCTGTCATCAAATCTCCTGTCCTGTGTGCAGGCCGAAAGTATAAATTTCCAGCAGACGTCAGGACTAAAGGTAGGGCAGACTGTTTAGATGCTCAACTAACCAAAATAAACATAATTGGAAATTTTTCACTGGGCAGCAGCAGATAACCGATAGAATACTAAATTGTCACTTCTGCAACCATTGTTTGAACACAGATGGGATGTTAAATGAGCATGGTAACCTCAAAATGATTCCTAATTTATGTGACGATTATAAAATGCTGGATTTGTAATTACTGTTTTCCTTGATGCACACATGCAACTCAAATTAGCACTAATAGAAGTTATATGTATACATGAAGGAAAAAAAAACCCCATACTCCCATTATAGCTCTTTCCCCTCAAAAATTAATGACTTTTTTGTCAGTAAACATTTACTCCTGCACAGTATCATTACAAGATTTAAAGATATAGCAAATGAACCTTTAGAAACAACAGCTGGAAGTTCATCCAGTCATACCTGAAAAACCCCAGCCTGCTCCAGGATCTCACGTTCATCCATTCCAGCCACACAGAGCACTTTGCAAGACCAYGCAGAGCTCAGTGACAACTGCTCTGAGACAGAGACAGCAGGACCAGTGGCTGTTGTAGCTCAGATCAATATGGTGCAAGTGCATTAGAGGAACTATCAGAATTACGTGTAAATAAAAAACCCCACATCTCCTGCTTTCTCATTTTATAATGAGAAACCAGAGTTGCATCTGCACAAAAAAGAAATCCCGTCAGTAATTACACACAATGACATGTCAAGGACTCAAGCAAATTCCTAAAACAGATCTATTTCTATTGTTCACAAGAGTTTACATTTAAAAAAATACAGTATTTTAAAGTAAGAAAGTCAAGCTTTCAACAAGAATTTTCATTCTCATCAGCATGATGCATCTAACATGAGTGCTCTTCACATGTTTTTGCAGCTCCATACACCGAAAATTAAGGGGATACAAAAGCTGAGTGGGAACAGAACTCAGGTGCACTGTACGAACTCACCGTTCTGATCGATCATCTGGAATTAACCCACACCCCCGTAACCGTTATCACCTTCACTGTCATTACCAAGCACTGCAAACAATTCCTTTTACTAAAAGGGCCAATTCAAAGCTTCCCTTTCTGCCATGTGGAAGAGCCATACTCCCATAGCTGTTATTAAAATCACTGCTATTCATATTCCATGCCAGTGACTGTTTCCTCTGGAAATTGCTGCAAAGCTGGAAGAGCCATTTTGACAGGACACCCATTTCTATTCACAAAGATAAATCCTTTATTTAGTAATAATTGTCTATACACAGATGAACAACAGGAGTCAGGGTAAGAAGTCTTCCAGCAGAATATTTACACAATATGATCTTAAACTAGCTTTTTTTGTCGTTCTTGAACATCTACCATCTTACTGTACAATGCAAATTTTACATTTCCATTCTGAAAAGAAACTTGAACATAATTTAAAATCTCAGTGTTGAGATGTAGGTAACTATTAATCCATAGAACAGAACTGCTGAGAGTAAACGGAGGGATCACCTCCAAGTAGCAAATTATGAATTTCCATTTGTAAAAAGCAAAACAACCCCCTCACCAACCACTAACTAAGTTTTCTAACTTGGAGGTTAGAATAGCCAAAATTTTGTGTTGTGTCTTCATATCCTGTGCCTAGTAACTTTTTACATGGGAATTAAAATTAAATTCTGTAAGTTCATAGTTAATAGATGACTCTGCAAGAAGCATCCTCTTTTTAACATCCATTTTTCACAAACACATTTCCTTTAAAAACAGAGAATGAAAGGGGAAAAAAAATTAAATGGCTTTTTCCACTCTAAAATTGCAGGCAAAGATTTTATGATGGTAGTAGATKACTTGAATTTTGAAAAACAACCATCTAGAAGTCCAGAATATGAAAAGCTGCTGTTTAGAGAAGTGATATTCCACATCACAAAAGAGCAGAATTACCAAGATCCACAGAGGCTGTGAAAGAGCTCCAAAACAAATCTGTTTTCTGTAAGAAACTGTAAGGCTTTTTAAAGAGATGCCATATATACYGTCTTAAGAGTCAGCGCACTACAGTGAGAGTCTCTCCAAAGCGTTTTAAATGTCTGCTTCAAATGGTGACACTTTGGAGTCATAGTATAGGAATAAAAATTAAAAATAAAATTAAAAAAAACAAAACCAACCAAAACAAAGAGAGCACACGTTTTACTTTCTAGCAGACAAGAGAATCACCAAGTATTGCTACTGCTTCTCTGAGACACCTGCTCGCAAGCAAAACGTAACACTCAGCATTTTGTTCTTGCGTCTGTTTGACAATTGCGTGAGGCTGTGGCAGTAGAGGATCCCGCTCATTTATAACTCTTCAGCTACGCAATGACTTTTTCTGCTTTTATAGGAAGTTTTTTGCATTTAACTTGGGAAAGTATGGGGGGAGAAAAACCTTTTTGCTCTCATTAGTACAGATGCCTTTTTTTTCTTTTCTCCTAAATCCTTTTCTGATAAATTTACAACGGTAAAGTGTATTTTTGTAACCTGTGCCTAAGCAGCAGATAGACAAGCATAGAGAGCATTCATTCAAATAAAGCCACAAACAAGTCAGGAACGTTTATCTAGCAACTCCATGACACAGGAAGTTTTCAGTCATCTCCAGAAACTCACTGCAATTCTTTAAAACAAATATTCTACTGTATGACCCGTCTCCTATTTTAGGAGGTGCCTTTGTTAAGAGTTACCTCCCGTCATTCAGTTTGCTTGAAGTCAGACAAAGCTGCGGCACGTTGATTGGCATCAAAAGTGACAGCAGAGATAGGTAATGGCCTTATAGCTGTATCAAACCCTCTACAGATTTAAACCAACATTGGCCTTTTCTGGTATTTACCATCTGAAAATAGCCCTCATTCCCAACCTGTAATGCCCAAGGCTCTCAGAGCACTTGCAAAGTCCACCCCCAGTGATAGAATGCATCCGCTTTGGAGAATCACTTAATCATCTGAAAACTTCCCTTCATAAACACAATCAAATTTGGCACTAAAATGCCTTTTGGCTTCAGACATTTAAAAGATAACGCTAGCGGCTATGTTCTCTGTAGACAATTACTAGAATGTCTAAGCCCTGCAAGACTGAAAACTGTTCATGGAGAAAAAAAACCTTTTCCTCCATCTTTCAGACCAGTGACATTTCTGATACTTGTGCCAAAGGAAAAAAAAAAAATCTTTGGGATTGAATTATTACTATTTACAGTCTTTGCACATTATCTGCTGTATGCAACTGTAGACAAATTATTTAATTCCAAAAACTAGCTCTTGCAGGGTGGGGAGGGATTGGGGAAGGACGACATATTGGGTTTTTTATTAGCCACAATACAGGAAAGGGAGATGCCTCATAAAAAGACTTTCTAATAAACCTTTGCTAACTGTTTCTGGCAGTTCAGAGACAGCTGCACCTTTATAGTCAACCTTACTGCTGTCAGAAACTAAAAAAAGAGACAATTAGTGAAAATAAAAGGAAGATTGTAAGGCTAGAAGAATTCTGAACTGCCACTACATTAACAAGGCTTCACTTTGCTTCTGCACTCCAAGGATGAAAATAAAACTCCTTGCATTCGATATACTTTTAAAGTAATTTTTAACTGGAAATTGATGCCAGGTTGGTTTTTTTCACCCATCATTTTAGCAGAGAGAAAATGAGTGACTAGCAGAAAAGATAGCAAAGGTTTCACTCCCTTTAAGCTACTGTCCCTATATTTAGTTTCAGGGGAGGGTATAACATAAAAAAATAAGCACTATTTGCAGCTAAATTCCCAGAAGCACCAAATTCAGTGCTTCGCTAGTGCCCACACTGAGAAGTCTTGCATCTGATTTACAAACATAATTATATCAGTGTAGTTATACTGGTATGATTCCCCAGAACAAAAAAGTTATTTTTCAATATCCAGGAGAAAGATTTTTATTTTTAAATTCCACATGAAGAATTATACCAGAATAACTAGGGATAGATAGATATGGTAAATCTTCCTGAAGAGATAAGGCCTAAAAACACAATTCTGTTGAGCTTGGCTGGATGCCAGGTGCCCACCCAGCCGCTCCATCACTCCCCTCCTCAGCTGGACAGGGGAGAGRAAATGCAATGAAAGGCTTGTGGGTCGAGATAAGGACAGGGAGATCACTCAGCAATTACTGTCATGGGCAAAACAGACTCGACTTGGGGAAATCAGTTTAATTTATTGCCAATTAGAAGCCAGAGTAGGGTAATGAGAAAATAAAACTAAATCTTAAAACACCTTCCCCCCACCCCTCCCTTCTTCCCAGGCTCAGCTTCACTCCCGAATTCTCTACCTCCTCCCCGCAAGCAGTGCAGGGGGACAGGGAATGGGAGTTGTGGTCAGTTCATCACATGTCGTCTCTGCCGYTCCTTCCTCCTCCGGGGCAGGACTCCTCACACTCTTTCCCTGCTCCAGTGCGGGCTCTCCACGGGGTCACAGCCTCCTTTGGGTGCATCCCCCTGCTCCGGGGTGGGGTCCTCCRCAGGCTGCAGGTGGATATCTGCTCCACCACGGACCTCCACGGGCTGCAGGGGGACAGCCTGCCTCACCGTGGTCTTCACCGGGGGCTGCAGGGGAATCTCTGCTCYGGCACCTGGAGCACCTCCTCCCCCTCCTYCTTCACTGACCTTGGTGTCTGCAGAGTTGTTCCTCTCACATATTCTCGCTCCTCTCTCCAGCTGCTGTTCCGCCGCAGTTTTTTTTCCCCCTTCTTAAATACGTTATCACAGAGGGGCTACCACCGTCACTGATGGGCTCAGCTTTGGCCAGCGGTGGGTCCGCCTTGGAGCCGGCTGGCATTGGCTGTATCGGACATGGGGGAAGCTTCTGGCACCTTCTCACAGAAGGCACCCCTGTAGCCCCCCTAGCTACCCCAACCTTGCCATGCAAACCAGATGCACCTGTAGTGTCCTGCAAATCACAAAGACTGAGGTTTTTTGACACTGAGGAAGTTTTGTCTATTGAAATGAGGAGATTATTATAGCAATGCTTTCAACGTTATCCAGGTCATTTTCTCATACATTAATGACATAATAGAAATCTGTGGAAGTCTTTATTGAATCTTAATTGCTCCCTAAGACCATGATCGAAATAGAAAAAGTGACTGCATTCTGCTTTGACTACTACAGCAGATGTTGAGCATACAGAATCCTGAACTCAGATTTTTTCATTTAAGGGAAACTTCTGATTCTTCATATTTACATACAACATTTTGTATGTTTTCTGTAAAGTCACACAGTATGTTGTCAATTCCAGATTTTTGCCAGCTCTTAAAAATACTGTTAGTTTTCTTTTAGACTAATACCAATACATTTCCTGATAGTCCAGTATGAAAGGTATTTCTGAAGGGTGAGATGGGTAATTCTAATATTTAATTTGCTACTAGAAGCCTCTAATATTTTATTGAGGCTTTTTTCATTCTTTACAAGGAAGAACATTTTAAACCACAACACCACTGAAGAATTTAAACTGCATCTTCCTCACCAGCAAATGAGTTCAAATTAGCCCAATTACAATTAAAACATGACGTATTTATCAACCATTAATGATGAGAAATAATGTAAATCAAGGACAAAGCTGTTTACAATTTAATAATCCACCTCAGGTAACTACCAGGAGAATTTACCAATGCCTAAAAATTGCCATAAACTACACTCTTAGTTGAGAAGTTTAAAAGTTTTTGAAAAAGCTCAGCTCTTGCAGATGCCATTGAATAATAGAGATTTCTAAAGATGTAAAAATAGAATTCCTTTGGTTGAAATTATGTCCCTCTGAGAAACTGTAAAACCCAAAAACTGCAAAAGCCAGGAAGTTTTTGAATGCTGACGTAGAAACAAGAGCTGCACTTCATTTTAATCTTGTGCATTTTTAACCTGTTATAGAAGATTAATCCAGATCATAATTAGCATGAACAGTTTCCACAGCCTTTAACACTATTGATAATTTCTTCTTCTAGTTTCTTCCTTTCCTCCTCTTTGGACATCTGATTATTTCTCTCTTCCCAGTTTGGATTGTTATGACTATTTAGTACTTTGCTGCTCTGTGTATGCCACATTTCATAATAGAGATTGTTAGGACTTGCAAGGAGGTCTGCATGTCTACCACGTTCCACAACTTTACCCTGTAAAAGAAGGGGAGTAAGTCAGTAATCAATATTACCAGATCTTTAGGAATATAAATGCTGCCAACATATGGGCCACAGTTTTACAGTACAGACTGCATCAATTATTAATGAGAAGGATCTTCGGACAGCAATGAAAGACTGGATATGTGGTGCGCTGAATTGTGTGTTACACTGCACGCTGAAAACAAGGAACCGTGCTCTTCTCAATCTCACATAAATGGAACGTAGATGCCTTTTGTCCATCTGGACAAAATTTAAAGCCCACCAACATGCAAAGTTTTACTATCTAAACTGGAAGAGCTATTTAAAGTAAATGTAGACCTCTATATGAGGAGCAAGACGTTAAACTACTAGTGCAAAAGTCACATGAATGTACCAAAGCAAACATGTATTTGCCTTTGCTTGATAAGAAACACACTTGCACTAAGAAGCTAAAAGAAAAGAGCATACAGAGAGGGATTTGTACTAGATAAGCAAAACATTTAAAATCAAATCCTAAAAACAATTAATGTAAATTCTGCTTTTAGATGGGTGCTCAGTAACTTGTGTCATTGCAATTGCCATCATGAAAATCGAGTGAGCAGTTCAGTTCATCTGTGCTATTCTCAAGAGCAAAGATGATTTAYTGACTATCATTGTGGAAACGGGAAGGAAGAGCTGGAGAGGAGAACTCAAATCCTGCAGACAGTGAAACAATGCTACTCTTCAAAAAAACAGACTCATCTTTTTACTTTGAGATACACATTTACATTCACTGACTTCAAATTAAAATAATGTATTCATTCTCCAGCTATTCTTTCTTTTGGGAAAAGACAGCATTATACGGACAACTACATGGATTTTGTATTAGTTCTACATTCCGATCTACAATTAAATCTACCTCCTTGTGACAGCTGCTGATGAACATGCTGTGAAAAAAATTGGGTCGTGTCACTTCTATTACTAGTTGTGCTGGTGGAATTTGAACAAATACACACTTGAACAACATAAAGTTTTTCGATAAATTCTGCAGTTATGTGGTTAATTTAGAGTTCATTGTAGTAGAGACTAGGCTTTTGAATTATGGCCTTTTTTTAATAACTCTTGAACAATCATCAAAAAAGTAACTATTCAGCTTCACAGCATTAAGATCAGTATCATTAACACAATGTTTGTTTACTCACTCAAAAATTATTCTGAATTTACCTAGGCAAAGGTGCTGAAATTGAGATGCCATACTTCCACTGCTAAGCAAAACCAGTCACAATCATCTTGTCTCATCGCCACTACTGAGCCTTATTTATCTGGTTGCTAACACAGTGCTCATCAATCAAGCTGGGACAATAAGAGGCAACTTTCTGCTGAGCAAACGTCAATGATGCCTCATGAAGCAGTCGGGCACTCGAAGTGATGCACCACGCTGCCTTACTCATTCACAATCTTTATTACACTAACATCATTCATGAAAGTGAGCACCCTAGCTGTTTTACAGTTTTAGGTTGTGCTTTTATTTTTAATTTAACAGTTACACTATAACACAAAACACACTCTTAGTAAGCTGTGAAAACTTGCATAGAAAACAAAAAGTTGCAGATTGCCTTATAACATTAAAAAACGTTCTCAAGATGTTTTAACATGCAGTTACATAAAGGATACACCTTAGGAAATGATTTTTCAGCAAAAGCTGAAAAAACAAGCAGATCAAAACCAAGTAAAAGCTCCACAGAGCAGTACGAGTGATGTGTTCCACTACTTCATTTTGAGATTCATATGAAACTGAGATTTGTATAGCACAGATAGTCATGAATGTCACCATTTCGTAAGATTTTGTTCTAATTCCCCATGAAATCATTTAACATACTGTAGGAATAATTTATTTTCTTTTAGATATGCATATTTTAGTCACTAAATACAGCTATGATCACAAGCATGTAAATAGCAACTGAAAAAAATGAATGCAAAGATAAATTTAACATCTATTATCAGCAGATTAGAGCACTATATTTTCAGCATTATCAGTTAGAAGAGTAACTATGAAGTTATAATAAGGACATTTGTTTATTTAAAATCTATAGTCAGATATGGGTAATAGAGAAGAAAATGGACAGACTGAATATGAGGTAACAGCTGAATAGTGATAGTAAATCAAATGCTGAAACTTTCTCAGTTTTTTTTTTTTTTTTCTCTTATAAGAGGAGCATACAGAAAGGGAATAATCACACTTTTCTACAGGTATAATAGAGAACGGTGTTTAGATTTGTAACGTAATTAGATYGAACAATCCTACAACAGTTTTATCTGCATGGAAACAGAACATGCTGTCCTCTGTCTTTCTATTGAAAGAAAAAAACCAATAGATGTTATGTGAAAAACAGACACTCACTGAGTAATGAGAATGAAGCATAAATTGGGGGAACACATTAGGAAACCTAACCTGACAGAAGCATGTAATAAATTAGATTAAAAACATACAACATTAAGCCAGTCCCAGAGCATCAAGTGAAATTCGTCATAATCCATATAAAGAACATGTAATTAAATGAACTATGCAAATGAAGTAAAAACACAACATACGAGCAAGACACGCATACAAGTTTCTGCAACTGATAAACTGTTAGTTGCAAAGAAGAGAAATATATAAAAAGCAAAGCCTGGGCTAGGATTTTCTAACATGGTTCATTTCCAAAGAACGAACTTTCAGTAGCTTGGTGGGAGTATAATATTTCAAAATGGACACAGAGACTCTCCAAAACAAATGCTGACATTATGTGAAAATTACACATCACAGGGTGATCACCTCACCTGATCCAGCACAATGATTTCATCTGCATCAACTACTGTTGACAACCTGTGAGCAATGAAAACCGATGTTCGGTATTTCACCATGTCCCTCATGGCACTGAGAATGTTCTGCAAGATTAAAATAGAGGCAAACTCTTACACACTCCTAGGTGGTATGAAGAGAAATAAAAACGGTATCTGGAAATATGCAAATTACTGTAAATAAGTTTTGAGAAACATCTCCAGTACTGCTATAGCTTCACAATAAGAAACAGCTATGAGTACCTACAGAAGAAACAGAAGAATCCCAAGCATGACGTATCTGTGGCTCTGATAAAGTTGTCAGACTGCAAAAAAAACTTTATTCATAGAATAATGCAGATTTCCCAAGAGAGAAGAGAAGTGTTACTTGATTTCAGGAAAAATTTCCCCATGCAGCCAATACTACAAAAGCAACATAAACAGCAGTAAAGGCACATGAAAATAATACATCATAATAATAGTAATACTTTCCAATCAATAAAAGTTAAAGAAAAAAATCCCTCTCAATATCATGCCAATCTGGAACATAAAGCTAAAGCAATCCTGGGAATTATCTATCTATCCACTGCTTCCTTTGTGAGCAGTCTTCCACCTTCCCAAACTCCATTCAGTTGCAAGCTGCACTAATTGGGAATTTGTGCCCCCACTACAATAAGTGAAGTGTCCACTTTATTTTCCTGAAAAACACTTGCCTTTGTCAGAAAACATTTTGATTACCAGACATACTTTTGTGGAAAGGACTCATTTTCATTTGCTGTCGTTAAAGTGCAGTTCTGCTGTGAAACTTTCAGCTTTGCTTATGATTCTTGCAATAAATACAGCAAAACAAGAGAGAGAAAGAATCCAAGTAGTGTTGTGTAGAATTGCATGTGTTATGAGCATTTCTGGTCCAATGAGAAAGCTGTACTATATAGATGTATAGTGTGTACTCTGATTTCTTTGTATCTGGAAAATGAAAGTAATTTAGTGATTACAGGTCAATAGATTCGCTCAATAATCTGCGTAAGTGAACACAAACATAGCTCTAGCTCTAGTTTTTGATGACATTAGTTTGTGAAATTACCGCTGGTGCTCAGAGTTTTGTGTTTAAGCAAAGATGTAGTTATGAAGCCTGATGCAGTTACTGTGGTAGTGTCATGACATCTGTGTCACAACGCTCTGATGTTTCACAGCCCTTCCTGTGAAGTGAATACAAATTAATACCAGCACTGCAGGTAACACCTACCTAATTTGCATCTCAGAAAGATGCTGCACAACAAACAAGAGGTTTTCTGTTCTGCATTACATCACAATTATTTATATTTTTAATGAATGATAAATGTCATCTAAACACATTTTAAAGTGGACTGGAAAGCTTCACACTTCATCGCCACATGAGGTATTTGCAACAGCTTCAAGAGATGAACGTTTAATGGTGAATGGGACCTCRAGAGTGTAAAACAGAAAATATACCCAGAGACAGAGTTGACACTCTTCACTATGCCTCAAGGTAGACAGAGACTCAGTGTCTCTGCTCTGGCCTTTAGGAAAAGGGCTTAGCCATAGGATCTCTTAATAATACCAGGAAAACACACGATAGCAATCTGGCAAAAATAACAGAATTCTTTCTGAGAGGAAAAGAACAAGGAAAAAGCATCAGAATCAGACATCATTACACCACTTAAGTTTTATATTTTTTTTTATCCCATTTTACCTCTTCTGTAATTGAATCTAAAGATGATGTGGCTTCATCATAGAGAAAAATAGGTGGCTCCTTTAACATTGCTCTAGCAATTGCAACTCTTTGCTTTTCTCCTCCTGAAGGCAGGGGGGGGAGAGGTGAGAGGAAAAAAAAGAAAAAAAAAGATGAAGTTAAATTGTGACATTCTAAATTCAACAGCAGACATGACTGTTTAGGGGATTTTTTTGCTTTCTTTTTTTAAATATACATCATAGTTGCTACTGATAAAGGTCTGTACATGTTACACAAGATATCACCCAAGTTCCTGCTTCCTGGTAAATCCAAAGTGATTCAAGATGGCTCATCCATTTACAAAAGGACAGAGAACTATTTTGTACAGCCTACAAGCTAAAGCAGGTAACTAACGACGATGTACAGTAACTCACTCTATACACCAGGGAGTATGAGCTCATTTACCTGGTCTAAGCTATGCCCCATACAGTAACTCCACACAGATACATCCTGTTTTCTCTCGCAAATAAACAATGCTCTGTGCATGCCTGCTGTATTTGATTTCATGCATCTTGCACACACATTTTTTCTTCCAGGTCTCTCCTTGAAATTCATCTAACTTTCCACTCCATAGTGGCCCAGATTTAAAGTGTCCATACCTAACAGCTTTAAACAGTAAATTTCATTAAAAGAACACAATTAATACGGTACTGAAAACCGCCTTCATTATGCAATCTACTGCCTGTTGGTTTCTGATGTAAGCAAGTTTCAGACTAGTTTCCTTCCTTCACAATTCTTACAGCCAACATSTACCCAAGAATAACTCAGGACAACTTTTACAGACAGGAAAACAGGTGCATTTGAGAACTTAAAGTCTGCTAAACATTTGGTATGCTAYGCAAACGTTTCACATTTGTGCACTTGTCCTCCTTTGTTTTATTCAAGACTTCAAAACATTCCATTTAATACCATTATATTCTTGTTAAYGTTCCATTCCTATCAGGAGAGAATATGCTTTAATAAACCGTTTAAAAGGCTGATAATAATGCTGCGGTTCAAATTTTAAACTGTCTTTGGCAGAACTCAGTAGCAATCAGAATTGTACAATTTACTCGGTCTATTTTAATATACTCTCTCTCTCTCCTTTAAACCATGTTCAAAACTCACAGCTTGACAATATCAATGTTTGAAAGACATACTACAATAACAAAATCCAAGGTCTTTCCTTACATTTGTAACATATCGACTTGTTTCRTGTTCTTCCCCATTCATATTCAGGACAGCAGCACATTAACCATCTCTTTACAAAGTCAGGGGTTTGGGCTGTTACAGCTCTGTCTATTACACATCTATTAGAAAACACTGAAGCAGATTCTACTTGGAAAAGCCAAACCAGCTTGGTTTTCATTATTTACTCTTGATGAATCAATCACTGAGACCAGTAAGAACTGCACTAAATGCTTACTTCATCATTTAAATTGATAAAGTTCTCATTGCAGTTAAGACTTCCTTATGCCTATGTTCGTACCACACAAGCAAGGAAAACTACACTAGGGGAGAGAAACTCAAATACTGAGGCTTGTTATCCATGCTACTGTACTGCCATTAGGGAGTTTTGTTTTATATAAAAGTTCTTGCCAATTATAAAATAATCCACCAGTTTTAAAGTATCAAGACAGMACTTATAACATACAGTTTTCCAATGTCAGTCCTCAAAGCAGTAAACTGTTCATTTACTGGAAGAAAGGAATCCCTAATATACCAAACTTTTGCATACAGGGAGAATCCAATCTACTTATTTTTTAAACTAATCATTTGCTGCACTCAACAGATTTGACCATTCACAGAACCAGGGCCCCAAATTAGGATCACAGCCTTTACTGGCCCCACACATTACTACTGCTGTTCACACACCCGGGACCCACGTTAATTGCCATTGTGCCTTTCACTGAGACACCCACCATGTCAGTGGTCCTGAAAACCTCATTTTTTCCATCATGCATATAAAATGCCTGGATTTCAAAGAGGCCCACTTAAATTCACAGAGCTTTCACTCCTGTTTCTCCCACAAAATATTGTTTTAAAAAAGACAAAACAAGTCAGGACTTTGTGTTTTTCTTAGATTAGAGGTATAAGAAGCCTCACTCAACTTAAAAAAAAAATTAAACAGATTCAGAAATGAATCTAATATATACCTTTATAACAATTTAGGGAGCCATTCTACTATTCAGAAAACTACAGAGATTCAAAGTAACAGATACCATATCTTTACGGAGCTACTGAAGGAACTCAAAGATATGCATTTGACATCTCCAATCCATTAAACAACTAAACCATTTCTGGCCATTACAACTCATTATCAATTAAAATATTGATTTAACAAAAGCACATGGGATACAGTGGACACCTTAGCCCCACATTCCAACCTAAAACCACAAACTGGCACCTGCAAGCAAAAGCACACAGAATCAAATTCCCTAAGAGCTGAGCACACAACTGCATTTAAGATCAATTCAATGTGCAATTTGAGAAAACCAAAGATGAGCAGACATTTCTGAGAGCATTAGCCTAAGACTCCTGAACCCTGACTGTAAACGTTACTGAAGTTTATTACTATTGTTTGCCAATACTCATCTAATTTGTTGAAAATAAGAAACTGAAGCTGCTACTGCTATGGCAGATGCGCACTCTGAGCACTTTTTCTATCACCTCAGAAATCCAGTGTCTTTCTCCTGAGAAGTATTTTACATACTCTTTTTTCTTTAAATACAARCAAAACAGGAAAAGAACACACTTCCCTTCACTTTCTAGACACCACTTCTGTTAATGCCCYGTTAGATGGGTGCTTACGACCATCATAGTGGTAGCATAAAATGAAAAATGGAGTAACGGCATAACCCGTTTTCAGAAAGGTCAGAAGGAAACTCCAACACACCCGCACACACTCCTCCAGATTTAGAATGCGACATAGAATCATACAATCACAGAATCATTTAGGTTGGAAAAAACCTTTAAGATCATCAAGTCCAACTGTAAACCTAACACTGCCAAGCCCACCACTAAAACATGTCCCTAAGTGCCACATCTACACATCTTTTAAAAACCTCCAGAGATGGTGACTCAACCACTTCCCTGGGCAGCCTGTTCCAATGTTTGACAACCCTTTCAGTGAAGAAATTCTTCCTAATATCCAATTAAAACCTCAACATAAGGCTAAGCCTTTGAGCAACCTGATCTAGTGAAAGATGCCTCTAGTCATGGCAGGAGGATTGGTCTAGATGATCTTTAGAAGGTGCCTTCTAACCCAAACCATTCTATGCTTCTATAAATGCCAAGACATTTCAAACCTATTGTTGGTCAAATCGTCTTTCTAGAAATTACTAGTTTGGGGAGACAGGCAGCACAAGAGAAATCTTTCATCATTATCACGGTTCTCTAGAAGTTCTGCCAGTGCCTATTTTGTACTTTCTACTCACTCACCCAGATTTGTGCTTCACATATTTTATTTCCCTTCTAACCTTCTCTGTATTCCCCTTTTGCAAATGTACGTGCACATACATTCTGGATACAGAATGYAACCTCTGATCCTCTGTTTCAAAGAGACCAGGACTCCGGACTTCAGCAGCTGCATAGTAAGAAATACCGCATATAGTTTGCTGTCTTTGCAAGAGGCAGCATCTCTGCCTGAACACACTGCATTCCTGCACTCCTGCCTCTGGACCCCCACCAGCCCCACACCCCCTGAAGATCCATACATCTCAATACCATTCTCAAGCAACCTTAGTACCTTGAAATTTCCAAACTCGTTGAGATAAGTTTCTCCCTCCTGTAGGGCCATACCTCATTCCCAAAGGAGTAGAGCAGTCTGCCCTCTACCGCTCCATCCTCCATGCAAATGAAAACAGCTGACCTGTTCTTTGGTCTAGCAATAAATGGTGTCTTGTACATGGAGTCAGAGTGGAAGAAAATTAAGCTCTGCCACGTATGTTTAGAGTTTGCCAAACAGTAAGGCCTTGTATTCAGGAGACGTTGTTTAGAAAGACACCTCCTACGCGTTACCACAGTGATATGGCCTCTCCTCAGGCAGAGCARTAGTTAAATTGTGTACTGCAGTTTCTCCACTACTACTCTCGGCACACAATTCAGCATTATGCTATTACCCACCTTGTCAAAATCCTTCCAAATATTTTCAGTGACCTCACACTTATCTAAACACCTTTAAGATTGTATTAGAAAAAGATAACAAACCAATATGAAAAACTGTGCCCCACCACTGCTCGCATTGGCTAGCAATTTTAAGCAAAACTATAGTGTGTTTTGGTTTTTCAAAACAAGACAACAGAAGATGGTTTTAATGAACTTTGCAAATGCACCTTCCACTTGTAATATCCACCAAGGAGGGGAACCAAACCCATCAGTGAATTAAATGGGGAAACCTCATGAAATGAGTATCCCATTTTATCTTGCATCAAATACCTATTAAAAAACTATAAGAGCTATAAGATAAAGACCTATTTAAAATATAATAAAATAATCTAATAATAACATATCCTTCAACGAAAACAGTAATTTCATTTCTGTGTCGTTCAATGCACATTTAGTAAATGTTACATTTATGTGATGGACATCATTACTAGCTTTGTCTCAATGCAACTTCAACCTAAGAGATTTGAGATTGAAAGCATTCCAGTGGAATCTAGCTACTACCTAAAAAGTTATACTTAAGCTCCGTTTTTTTAAAATCCTATGTCCCCCCARTAAAAAACAGAAAAAGGATATGGGAAATGATTTAGACATTTCCCCATTTCCATGTGATCCCTCATCTTACATTATAACTCTGCCAGAGGAAGAACGTTTGCTTTCAAGCATCATCTTCCCTACAAACAAGTGTATGTAATTTTAATATTACAGACAGCTGTAGAGAAGAAGCAGTAAAGTGAATTTTTTGTAAGAGTGGCCCCAAAAGGCTAGCATGCCTAGAAACGCCTGGTTAATGCCATGATACGATCTTTCTAGTTGAGAACAGCTATGCTGTTTCACAGAGTGCATACCCAAATACGGAAGGACTCTTGCGAACCTAAACTCATGCTTTTTTTGTTTCAGTACCAAGGTTGTGTAATAAAAATCTGTAGCTTGCAGATACGCAGACACCGTTTTCATGTTGTTTCTTACACAATTCATGGGTAAGAAACATGTAAGACATGAAGGCCCTTTCATTATGAACAGGGTCCAAAATGACCTCGCTGCAACAACATATCCCATTGCCTTACTTACTATCAACAGCAAAATCAAAACACCACCTAACTTCCAGCTGTTACAAGTTTAGATTTAAGAACTCAGATTTGAAAGGTCTATGCATATATATAAGCCTATCACATCCTATACGCAAAGCACACATACATAAAGATCCCAATTCTATTCACACGCATTCTACTACCCAAATAATTACAAGAAAGATCATTTTTACTTAGATGCATGTACATGCTTACGTATCAACTCATTTAACGCTATCCTCTGAAAATACATTCCTTTAAATATCTTGTAGACTACAGTTGCCTTGAACTACAGATCTTCGTATTAATATTTAGCCTTACAATTATGTTATAATGTAAACAAGCTAAAAGCAAGTCTGACTGAAGAATAAACTATGCATTGAGCTTTGAGGTAGCAAAGGGGATACAAAGAACTTGTGCACTTAAGAACCTACCTGAGAGCTTGAGTCCTCGTTCACCAACCTGAGTGTTGTAACCATTTGGCATTCGAAGAATAGCATCGTGGATTCCTGCCAACTTTGCTGCTGCATACACCTCTTCTGGTGTTGCACCAATATTGCCGTAAAGCAGATTGTAATAGATAGTATTATGGAAGAGAACAGCATCCTACATTTATGGAAAGAATATTTTAAACAAGAAACCATGACCAATAGTTTAAAAACTGTCCCCAGTCCATGAAAGAAATCAATACAGAATAGCTTAAATTTTTTTTACAAAGCCTGAAGGTAAAAGTATTTGGGGAAATTTCTCTTCCCAAAAATGGGATTAATACATTTTGTGTCCTAAATATATATATGTCATGCATACTTTTACCACTTTGCTAACCCATTATGGGTGGTAATCAACTATAAAGCTAAATCATTTAAAGCTGGAGGCAGTTTCTCATGAAGAGGCTTAAACACATTTCAGAAACTGGATCTATATGATGATGCACGTAAAAACATAATATTTCCTGGGGAGAGGGGGGGGCAGGAAGCACAGTGACTTTCAAAGGAAATAGACAATACCACTGCATTAGGACTGGCCTTCACTGAACCACAGTGCCAGAATACTGAGAATTACTATTACGATGGACTATTTGGGGAGAATGAAACATGATATACCTGAGGTACAACTCCTATTGCCTTTCTCAGACTTTCCAAACTGACATCTTGTATGTTCTGTCCAGCAACATAAATATTTCCTTTCTGAGGTTCATAGAAACGAAATAATAATCTCACAATCGTGCTTTTCCTGAAATTGAAAAGAATTGATGCTAATGTTGAATTCCTGGTTTGTCATTTACAATCTCCAAACAGAACTGATACCACAAACAAAAATAATAAAAAGCGAAACACAAGAACAAACGCATTTAAGAAACAAAATTYTGCACTGTTGATTGGTGTATTTAGTCCATTTACCCACCCTGACCCACTACCTCCTACAATGGCCACTTTCTTTCCTGCAGGGACTTCAAAAGACACTCCAGCAAGGACTTTCTGCCCCTCAAGGTATTCAAAATGCACATTATCAAACGTGATGGCAGCAGTCTGTGGTGTGATCTGCAGGGGTGGAGCCAGCTCTTTGTCCTATTAAAAGAAGAGTGCCACTTTATATGCTGCCCAGAAAGCATTTCAAGCAGTTCAACAAGCTGAACAGTCCATTTCCCACCTCAGAAACAGGCAAATAGACACTCCAGCTTGCATATGTTGAAAATAATTATAATCCGCCACACAAGTGAAATTGGTTTGTTCCTCCTTTTCCCCAAAGAAGGTAAAAATTTCTGCCGCAAACRCTCTGCTTCACAACTTCTTTTGCAGTAATAAATTCTGCATCATTAATTACAAATAAAAATTCAAGCACAAGGCATGAATATTTAAATAAAAAAAATCTCAATACAAACACAGCTTCCATGAAGCAACTTTTGCTGTCACTAAAATGTTCTGCAAGAAAAAAGCAGCTGCTATTGCACTAACTGCACTTAAAGAAGAGGCAGAACAGCATCCTTACACACCATCTCTTTCTTGAATAGAAATTAAACCTGGAAGGTAACAAACAGGGTGAAATGATGGCATTGCCAGAAAACAGCCCTATTAAATACCCAGATACTTTAGGAAAATAAGCTACTACTTACTTTAATTTTGGTATCTACACTGAGAAGTGTAAACAAGGTATTCATATCTATAAGTGCTTGTCTTGTCTCTCTGTATACTGTTCCCAGGAAGTTTAGGGGAAGAGAAAGCTGGAACAGCAATCCATTCACCATTACTAGATCTCCAACAGAAAGGCTGCCTTAAGACAAAATGGATGTGAGAGAAGGAGACTTGAAGGGTTGTCTTGTTAGGAAGCATGAAAAGATTTAAAAAAAAAATAAAGTCAATCAAGTCTAGTTTCTTTTATCCCACTTCTAAAACCAGATGTTTAAATAGTAAACAAAACGCATTCCCAGAAGACCAGATTTTATATAGGAAGATGCCTGAAATGAATGGCAATGTTTGTGTGGGGTACCCTAAAAAAAAAAAAAAAAAAGATATAATAGCACCTGGAAAATAAGACAAGCAGCGTATCAGGAAATTCACGGAAAACATCAGAATGTAAAGTTGTAAATTCCACAGAGAGAAACATAAAAGGGGCCTGAATAAGTTAGGAGAGGAACTAATACATGAAAGCAGGAGTCAGGAAAGACAATCTTAAGTACAATTACAGACAAATCCAAATGATAGAGTTTGTCATGATCAAGAGAGAGGACTTTCATACTATATAAAACAGAGCTGCTAAAACATATAGTGAGAACCTCTGGGCAGCTTAATATCAAATATGCTGATCAAGGGAAAACTCAGGATGACACGCTAGCTAAAGGTAAGTGCCAGGTCAGTTCAGCTGAAACAGGTCCAGAAAGATGATTTAAAGCTGTATTTCTACCATCTTGCTTAAATGCTATTCTAAATTTTCTTAAGGACAGCCATAAACTGCACCTACTGACTTATCCATTCACAGTGTAACTCTTCCCTGTCCTGGCATGGCTTAAAAAGARCAAAGCAGATGCAAGAAAGACAACATGATATAAAGGTCTACCCTTCAAACACATCTGGATGCTAACAGTGTTTAAAGCATCATTATTTTTACTCTAAAACCACCTTGCTTTAGCTGAGCCTCATCCCATACTGCATTCACCTACTGTATTTGAAGCTTGTACTGTGTCTTCCTAAACAAGCAGGCTTTATTTTATGTAGTAAATCAGACAAATATAGATTAAAAACTCTAGCATATGGAAACAGTTCTTTTAATAATGTGCCCTTATTAATCTAAGAAAGTGAAGGACACTGGTAATAAAACTACTGGAGACAAAGCACACGGGTATATACACATGAGCGAAAAGTTCTAAATCTTGACAACACGGGAAGGAAGAAGGGTAAAAAGAAAGGACCTTTGTAGAAGGTCCACAGAAGTATTTGTATTTATAGAAATGTCTTTCACAATCCTTCAACAGAAACTTCTTGAAGTTACATTTTCTTAGGATCTTTCTCTAACTGCTACATTTTTAAAATGTTTCTACTAAAATCATACTAGTTACTGCTACATATATATAATGGAATTAATAATACTCCAAGAAGCGGAAATACCCAAAACTCTCAAGCAAAAACCCTCAAAATGAACTATCACATCGACCATAAGTTAATTAGAATTAACACCTCTATTATGGATGAATTAAGGTAAAGGAGAGTCATTTTTAGCTGACAGATAGATGAGTTACCTGCAACAATGCCCTGGCTAGCAAGCACCATGATGGCCGTTAAGCCAATGCTAAATATAGCACTCTGTCCAAAGTTCAGGAGAGCTAAAGTAGAGGTAGTCTTCAGGGAGGCATTTTCATATGTCTTCAAGAATTCATCATACCGTTGGGCTTCATATTTTTCATTATTGAAATACTATGATACACACACAAAAAAAATGAATGTCACATTCTCAAACATACTAGACTGTATATTTAACTAAAGTTCAGTATAAACATATTACACGCATAGATACACACACAACCCCTCTTCAACACTTCCAACAACTAAAGAGAAAAGAAGATAAAAGATTAGTGTGTGAAGACAAAAACCATGAGCAAACCCCAGCACATTCTGCACTGGGAAAGGAGACATTATGGAGATCCCTACCATACCCATATTCTAGTAACACTGGATGTCTGTCTTGYAGAACTTCTACCTGATTAATGCCAAAACCAAACACCAGCTGCCACTAGATACAAAAACGAAGAAAAATTTACTGTTCTCTATGTACTAGAACATCCTTGTTACTGTGATGATGGCAAATTCTCTAGAACAGTACTTCTTGCACAATGTCTACTTCTGGGTCCTTCTTCACAGCTAACTCCACTGCCTATCTTTCCAGTTCTAGCTCTCCAATTAAAAGAAGCATAAAATAAGAGTGAGCCTGGACAATGTCAATGCTGTCCATGGGATTTTTTTAATAGTAGCAGTAGAAGAACCAAGAGAGACCTGTTGTTTCACGCAAACATTACAATGGAGTGCTACAAACAGCAATAGGTAATGAAAACAGTACACATGGTCATTTGAGAAGACAGTATGTTGCAGGCTGACCTTCAGAAGACAATTTTGCAAACAAGTGAAGAGAAGCTTCTTCCAGACTCTAAGTTTACATTTTGCAGAAACTGATGGTCAAGGTGATTCAGTCATGAAAGAAACTTCTCATTCTTTATTAGCAAACAGATTTTTTCAAGCCCCACTAACAAATTTCATGCTACTCTGTCAATATCATGTAGTACTTCAAATGAATAATGTTTTAAAAATATGCTATTGCTCCAAATACGTAGCCCTATAAAAGATGAATCTTATGACTCACTTTCCTTAGGCTGGCAGGAGTAAGACAAAAAGCCTAGTAATAAAGATTGGTCTTACCTTCACAGTCTCATAATTTAGTAGCGAGTCAATTGCAGCATTACCTGCATCGTTATCAGCTTTGTTCATTTCTATTCGAAACTTAGTCCTGTAAAATGAAGGCTTAATACAGTCAAGAGTTCAGGCTGAGGCAACACTAAGTACTCAGATGAATCTGAGGGCATGCCTTACCTCCACTGTGTAACTCCTATTGTGAATGCTGCGTAGGCTCCTAGTGTCCCCAGGGTTACTAAAGCAAACTCTGCACCACATTTGTAATACTGGAATATTTAAAAGGAAGAAAAAAAAGTCATARTAATTTTCAAAACTTCACTATTGTCTCAAAATTATGGTAGCTTAGCCTGAGACAGGTACTCTGAAGGTCCCTCCCAACACACTCCCTGCTCTAAACAGCTTAAGACTAAATACAGGCACAAACTCAAAAGGAAAGTAGCAAGAAGGGTATAGATATAAAGGTGGGAGGAGATAACCAAGAGCTAGTGCATAACATAATACTGGAAAGTCATTTTTGCGATTATAAAACATAAATGTTGCTGGTGTTTGTGCTGTTATCACAAAAAAGCATTTGTTTACACAGGTGGGTTTTGAAAGATTTTTGGGTGGATTTTGAAAGAAAGCTGAAGACTGCAGAAGAAGAAATAAATGGCCTCACAAAACAATTTATGAAGCGTTTTCTCTACTTCAGGGTACATCAGGAGAGAAAAGCCGTAAGAAGAAAAATTAAAGCATCATGGCAGGTTGGCTGACAGCCAGCTTGATTTGCAACTTCCAACGGTTATAAAATTTAACACAAGATCAACAGGGGTTTTAACTCATATTGTTACATTCAAATTTGATTAAGTCCTTTTAAAAGGAAGGGGAATAAACAAAATAAGATTCTTGCCTTTAATTTAGTCTAAGCTATGTAATTGAGATTTAGATTTTAGCATATAAATATCCAAAGATCCTGATTTCAAGGACAGTAAGTGTGATTTATAAAAGAAAAGTTTTAAATTGAGCTTATTAAGCTTAAAACCTGCAAGAACAAGAAACCTATTTTCCAAAAGATAATTTTCACTTTTGAGTTCTGGATAAGAAAAGACCAATATTCAGAAGACAGCCAATAATCACTCCCTCCTCTGTCCTCAACACACTAAGACACAACATTCCTGGACATTTAAATTCTCCTTCTTCAGTATTTACCCAGATATATTTGACACTTGTGTGCACAGTTTACTTTTCTGATTTTATTTTTTCAACAATTCTGAAGAAAAATATTAAAAACTATCCACATAAATACCACTGGCTAAAGGCATTAAATGTGAAAATAATTTCAAATAAGCCAATTTAAAGTAACTAATATTTGAAAATTATGGATTGGTCTCCTTTACAGTAGTTGCTTTCACAACCACCTTGTAAATTCAATTATTATTATTATTATTAATAGTCAGTAGACTCTGGTAAAAGAAAATCAATGTATGATTCCTAAATGAGACAATTCCAACTCATGAATAAACAACACTTACCAGAATTCCACTGACTAGTGCCACTTCAAACATCGTAGGTCCCAGATTAAATACTAAAGCACTAAGAACAAAACTGATGCCTCTTGTTCCTCTGTCGATGGTTTTTGACAGAGCTCCGGTTTGCCTACTTAGATGGAATGCCAAATCCAGGTTATGAAGGTGCAGAAAAACATTCTTCGCTATCCTTCTGATTGAATTTTGAGCTACTTTCCCAAATACTGCATTTCTAGCTTCATTAAATAACGCTGCCCCAGCTCTTGAGATACCATCTAAAAAAAGAGGAAAAAGTTTACAAAATAAAAATAATTGTATTTCCAACTTCCCTTCATGCATGAAATTACATGAGACTCATTCTTTAGATATTTTCAACATTTTTAGTTCAAAAGTAATTTATACTTAATTGGTCCAAAACTTTATGCTATTTTTCATTTAGAAACCATTGCGCACACATTTTAAATCAGTTTCTTTTGCAGCAGGTTATAAGAGAGGGTAGGATTTATAATCAAGAATCGTTTCTATAAGCATGATTTCATTTTTTAATTGGAATACCAGAAGCAAGGTCACAGAACATTGGAAACGGACATCAACACAGAAGTAACTACGAAATACCCATCCCAGATGCTTAGCAGCACAAGGGTCAGAAGCTCTGCTATCCCACCCCCTGACTGAAGAAGTTAACACTTGTCAACAGACTTGGGAATAGCACTTACAGCCAATGAGAACAGCAGTTGCCACAGTTGCCACTGTATTTGGTGCATCGCYGAGGTTGAGTATGTTTCCAGATACCTGGTTGAGGTTGTCTACTGCATATTTAAACATGAAGGGAACCAATATATTCATGGCCTAAAAGCATAAGAACACCGATTAGTCCATATGCATCAAGACATATATCTATGTAGCGTGACTACTTTTTCTGAAATTGCTCTACTGTTATATTTAGTTCTTAACTACTTAGTGCGGGTGAGACGGCTCTCTTGATTTCAAGCACGATATTCTCCATACTATTAAGTCTTACTCCTGGGACTGCCAGGTTAGTTCGTCTCTCTCACTGGCTCCTTTTAAATATCAATTTCTATCCTAAACAAATTGTACACTGCAAAGGCACTTAAACTGAGGCTGAGCACTCAGTATAGCAATGGCAAGACTAGGAAATTAATCAAGTAGCAGACGCATACTCACAATGCTACTAAATTATGTCCTCATTACAGGCTGTTTGCTCTTTGTGATACTGGCAATATTCAGTATGAAGAACTACTACAAAGGAAACAAGTCACCCACATACTGCTAACGTGGGGTCAACTGAGTTGTATTAAACCAAACCTCTAGTGAAGTCAAAGAGAAGAAGTTAACCCATCCTTTGGCTCTTCTGACTGTTAATAGTACCTTAATATGTAAATAATGCTTTCCATTTGCAACATCACTATAAACATTAACTTAATATCTACATTAACCATAGCATTTGGCACAGCAGCACAGAAGACTTTCCGTACAGCCTACAAAAAACTACAAATTACTTTAACAATATGAGCTTTCAAACAAAATACTGAAGTCATATCCACAACCTAAGATATAGTAGGTCACTAGGTATTTTTGTAAGAGCACCAAAACCCAAATGCATCTCCTCTTAACAGTGGCATCTCCCCTACATGCGAAAAGCAAGACAGCTGCATATGTAAATAGACCAACTTTAGGATTTTTTTATTTGCTGTAGCATGAGAAAATGCTGAAAATCTTAAAGAAAACACATAATTCTTAAGTGTTGTTAATGTTCCATTGTTACATCACTCATTCTTACTAACAGGAATATAATTAATAGAATTCATTAATTCAAACTGTTTCTAACTGTGAAGATTTGAAAATGAGGTATACAAGTTTTTTAGCAGTTGAACAAGTATGTTAAGACCTACAATCATGGCAGATGTTAAATTACTTTACAGTGAGCTGACTTTGCTTAAAGTTGGGATTTTGTTTGTTTGKTTTTTTTTAGTATTTGGAAAAAAAATTGTGGGTAGATGACCAATTATTTTACGTGAGAAGAAACAAAAAACCAAAACAGATTGACAAAATATTTCAGCTCTCTCCACCAAATGTTTTGTATACCCACTTAGATCTCAACTGTATTTAGGGACATCTGTCAGAGCTGAAAGCCCAGTGAAAAAAACTGTGAATTTACTGGATAAAACTAGGGTTTCAAGAGAAAAGAGTGGTAAAGTATTTCATAACTTCAGTCCAAATTCAAGCTGCAAGATGGGCTTTTAGTAATTATAACAACTTTCCCAGTATCAAACATTCCCAGCGTTACAAATTACTGTAAGTAGTAGAAGACAGTTTCCCCTTCACCAAGAGGGGAAACTGAAGTTTTGAAAATACTTCTTTTAACCATAGGATTAAAAAAAAAAGTTAATTTTTTTAATCTGGTCTGTTTTGTTGGGGTTTTTTTGTTTGTGGTTTTTTTTTTTTTTTTTTTTTTTAAGTGGGAATACACTTAGCTTAGCAGTGCTGGTA
>JASVER010000011.1:13351079-13412010 GCA_030449065.1 Oceanodroma leucorhoa
AAAAAAAAAAAGAAAAAAGAAAAAGACTACCAAATTCTCAATACAGCATAATCTAGACAACTCCTGAGAGGAGACAGATGAGATCTGAGAGCATCTAGGTGAGATTATTACTGGTTAGTTTGTGACTGAAAAAAGAAACCGGCTGAAAGATCAGGTCCTACTTCAAATACATTCTTCTGAAATTTATCCAGTGCAAGCCTGAGAGTCGTTCAGCAACAGCTCCCCTTTTAATAGATCAGAATTGTGGAGAGCTCCATTAAAAAAAAAAAAAAAAAAGACCTGAGGTTAGCATTATCTGCAGAAAGCCAACAAATACCATCAAAGCAGCAATATACAATAATGTCTGATAATTTCAATTATACACAGCAGACTAACAGGTTACTACCATTACGTGCTTAAACCTTAAGCATAATGCCCCACAAAGAACTGAGGATGCATTAACAGAGATTTTGAATCTTTACAATACTGAAATTTAAATCCCCCCCTCCCTTCCCTAGCATAATAAAAAACCCCTACTTTCCCTTCAGAGTTACTGAAACTCAATTTTTGGGTGGCATTTTGTTCTTAATAAAGACAAATATACCACCATGTGTGTTACAGTGATGACCAACATGACGAAGTGCAGGTTTTCCTGGGAGAGACTACTCAGTAGAAAATAAGAGTAACATAATGTAGATTCTTGATTTGCTGCAGACTCTCACAAATCCCTCTACAGGGATTTTACTCTTCAGTAGACTATGCTACACTACAGGTAGCTTAGAAATAGAACTACAGATATATTTTAAAGTCTGTTTAAAGAAAAGAGATGTATTCTTTAAACTGCAGTTCTCCACTCGCAATTAATTTAACTGGTAACAGCCTACAATTTTGCAGAAACGTCTTCTTTTACACCAATATAATTCTACCCAATAGAGTTTTAAATGAAATTTAAAGCCTGGTCTCAGGTTATAGTTGTTCTGACTCCTGGAGGGTAAAGCTTGAATAAGAACAAGGCAGCATGGTATTGCATTTCATTAGCAATCAAGACAGTCTGCTTTCCAGTAATTTTTTTAAAAAAAGTTAATCTTACAAAATTTATAGCAAGAGAGATGAGAGGCCATTATTAGAAACAGGCCTTTCCTACTCAATTTGTTAAGTCAATGAGATCACGTTCACATTAATGGAAACAAAATTTCAGCCTTCTACATAAACTCACAGCTATCTCTCTAGCAGCCTTCATTTGCTGGCACAGAACAAAAAGCTTTAAGCACACCTAGGTACACTATTGAAAAATGACCATGGAAAACAACTGTCTTACGCAATGTATCTATATAGGTTTCCATCCTCTTCCTAACGCTTGATAACAATTCCCATTAAAAGACCCTTTTAATATAAATTTGTACATTTTATATTTATAATTTTGAATTAATAGCTTATCCCTGCCTGAATTTATTGGAAAGCAAATACAGCACCCATGAAGTCATCCCAACTCAATTGCCCACATTTAACAGCACGTTATACTGTAATGCATCATGCTTAAATGAGTTTAAACATTTTTTTAAATGACTGCACTGTTTTAAGCTGATAATGCATCATCATCTCTATTCCCTTGTGGGACTACACTACTTTTAAGGCAAACAGTCTTATCTTTCATTTTGCTCTTCCCAGTATTTCTTGTTTAATAAAGATGATGAATTAGTGCCAGGCTGAGCCCCAACAAGATAAAACTGGTCTACAGTGAACCCTTCTTTTGCCAATAATTCAATGAGAAACATTGACATGAAGATGACTGAATTTATCTCTGGACCAATATAAGCGWACACATCCAACAACTCCATTTGTGGAAATATAAACAGAAAATTCCATCCCTTACAGAGGTAAGACGGCTAAAGAAACTACAAAATGTGGTCCAAAAGAGGGAAGAAGCATCTGGCTTCATGCCTCCTTCAAATTTAATGATGACCTGAAACATACTTTCTCCAGTAAGAGGGGAAAAAAAAAAAAAATTAAAAATTTAAAAATACTTTTCACCTGAAAGTTCTCAAAAAGCTAGCAGTTTCTAAACGTTTCTTGTAATTATCTACCTCCATCTGAGCCCACAAAAAGGGTTCAAACACCAAGATCATACATACATACTTAACTGATCAAATAGAGATCATTATCTTTGCACATAGGCAAAATTTACAATAGAACACTTGTGTCTTGCCTGCTTAGCCAAACAATTTCTTCTCCTGAAACTTACACAATTAGCAGTCAGTAGAAATGCAGAGAATCCGAAAGATTTCTCTGGCTCATGAATAACACATGCTTGGTCTGCGACCAAGAGGCCAAAAACCATTGCTGGCTGACAGAGGTGACAAGCGATTTTGTCATATTCATGTGTTTAATCCAGCTTCTCAGAAGCCCGAGCGCTTTTTCTTCTTGTGCCATAGAAGAAAAAGGGGAGAAACAGAAAAGTAAAGAAGCATTTACTATATATACCCCAGTAAAGACAACAAAAAAAGGGGAGAGGGAATGTGGAAAAAGAAAAACCAGATATGTAGAACCTGAGCAGGCTAACCTATGTGTCTGAAAACATAGATAATGCCTTGTGTACTCCTCTCACCTATCTTCCCATTGCATCTTTCAGATCACACATGTCTAGATAGGCTATAAATATTTAAGATAAAAATTTAAAGCGTGTCATAATACAACAAATCTTCAAGGAAACAAAGACCTTACTAGCCCTAGAGCAGACTCCATCCTGTCAGCTCCCAGTCATAAAAAGCCTTACAAGCAGCTCACTTTGAAGGCTAACAATACTACTAGCAGTTATGTGTAGACAAAAAGGAACCAAAAATCACAATAATTTGTTCAATGACAGGCAGCTGGGCCCCACAAAAGGAGTCAAGACAGATTGTAACTGGAGGCTCTTCAGTAACTCCACACAAACTGGCTTTTGTTTTGAAACTGAATTTTACTGAACCAGAAGATTTAAAGAGACAAATTATTTCTCAAGCAGCAGGACAAGGAGGTATGATCCCCAGCTTTTTTGTGTTTTGTGGGTAAGTATGCCCAATCAAACTGGGTGCGAACTCCTAATTTTTTTCCTGTGACTGAGGATTTCATAACCTACCTCTCCTCTGCAATTTCTCTGGAGTTTTCTTAGAATAAAGAAGCCACCCTACAGCCTCTGTCTCAGAGAGTCACCATTTGGATCTTTTCTTCTAACTGGAAACTTAACTTTATAAATATAGAGGTATAAAACCTCACCAAACTCTTTTGTCAAACTCAGAAGAAATTGGCCAAAAGGCTTACAAAAGTATTTCTTACTGGGGAAGGTGACTCGTAGCAGGCATCATGATCATATAGTTCTCTATGCAAAACCCCTAAGAACGAGCAGCCTTTAAACAAAATCCATAATAACAATGTAAATACTTCAGATGTAGACAAGTTCATAGTGAACAAAGAAATCGGGCGAGGACTGCAGTGAGGAGATATGCTGGCATTCTTGTGCTGACACAACTATATAGCAGAGAAACTTTAACAAACTGCTTGTGTGGTCTATCAAGTACATTGTAATTAACCTCACAAACAATCATAACAAAGGGCTCCCAAATGGGATAATGAGGAAACTGCACAGGATTATACATGGTCCAGGCAAGCTATAGGTAGACTGATTTGTATTTAATTTTCTCTAGGACAAAGTGACCTTTAGTTTGTTCTGGAAGAAAAGCAGATGTTCAGGGCTCAAAGATACGACAGACTTACTATAGCTCTGTAACAAACTACTGCATGTCAATTATGCCGCAGTAACTACATGCATATTTAGCATGTGTAAAGTATGAAGCAATTTAAGAAAATTTACCCCAACAAAGGAAGAGTGARCATAGCTCAGGTGATGAGGGGGAACTTGTTAAACTGCAGTTATTTGAAAATGTTTGAGTTCCAACACAGCTTTGTTATGACAGAAACAGAACAAAACAAAGAACATAAGCAAAGGATAGCTAGAAGACATCCATGAAATTTTTCACCCCAGCCAGTTACGATATATATTCTGTAGAGACCTTGCTGTGTTTTTTCCCAATGAAATCCTTGTTTGCCAAAACAAAGATTCTCAGAAAACAYTTCTGCTTTAACAGGCATCTCCTAAAACCTGGGCAAAGCTCAACAGGTTTTCTGCTCTGCTTCTGGGAATCTGCTCAGGACTTCCACGCTGCCTTGCACAGAATCTGAAGCAGGAAATTTAAGAGAACTCTTAAGAGAGATCCAAACATCTAGTACTTCCCCAAAGAGCAATTAAGTGTCTGATTTTCTGACAGGGGGAAACATCTCTCTCTCCCAGTAGAAATGTAATAGCTCTGTATTATACCAAATACARAGCTATTTGCAAGAGTCAGGCATCCTGGCCATCAATTTTGTTTTCATTATACCCGAGAAAGCTGCTTGAAACATTAATAGATTTCCTAAAAGCAAGGTACAGTACTGCCACATGCAGGATTAAATTCTGGATTCACATTCTCCATTATATTCATATAACCCTACAAATTAAGAAATGGGGGAAGAGCAGAAGAGAAAAAGAAAAAAATAATTCAAACTTATTTCAAAATTGCCTTCAGTTTATTATCCACATTACTAATAAGAGGCTTTAAAAAGAAACTTGAGCTAGAAGGATTTTCATATCCATCCAGTAAATGGGGTATACTTAAATATACATCACAAAACCTCAATGAACCAAGCATATAATCAGTTAAATATTATTGTGAGGATAACTGCACAGTATACAAGGCAAAATTCTCCTAGCATCTGCATTTTGAGCAGATAGTTTCCCAGATAGTTTTTAAGTATAATCGAAAGCATTGCTGTATATTTTGCACAGGCATACAAAAAGGGTGGAAGTTTATTTGCACAGCCATATTCTGCATATTGTCACCTGCATTATCAGCAACGTCCTGAACAGCAGCACAAACCAAAATATCTATTGTASACAGTACCAGCTAGCACCTGACAGATTGCTCATGAGAAAGAGCTGTAGACCAAATGATTAGCCTTTCCTCTTCAGCTCAAGTAAATGAGCAGGTTTCTCTTCCAAGCACCCTTCTTTTATCACCTACATAGCTGAAATTTGTTTCTTCTCTCTTTTCATAACATGGCAATGTTGCTGAATGCTAATAAGTTGCTAGTGCAACTAGCTTAAGTGCTAAAACTCATTGCTAAGTAGTACCTACTTTAGCTTATCCCACCAAGATACTAAGATTAGCTTTATGTTTAGTAAAAATTGCCATACTTAGAAGCAACCCAGTTGAGCCATATGTCTCAATGAAACTTACAAAATTTACTTCCAATATTTTGCAATCAAATATTGCAAAAGATTTTTGCACAAAGTTAACATTTGCTCTTCTGAACTATTTCTACAAGGTTTGCACAAAATTTGAATTATATGCTCCATTAACCTGCAGAAAGCTTTTGCATGCTTATTTCTTTCTAAGAACGAATGAACACTAATTTTCTTGCAAGAGTATAAGAGATCCTCTCACACAATGAAGTAAAGGTAAGAGCAACCCTCCATTTCATATCAAAAGACTACGAGAAAAATTATTTGAATGAAAGCATGGTTCAATACAAAAAATAAGTTATACAGTTTCTTTCACATTAGGACACCAGAGGAGTCCCTGAAACAACAGAAATTCCACTGTCATCTCACAGAGAAATATCTGGAGCTCAAATCCCCTTTTCCATAGCACAGCAAGAGTTGTGAGTAGATACCACCACATTCCTCAAGTTCAGAGTTGCAAATGGGCACAGAGCCTTGAAGAAATCCTGTTTGACAGCACCGCACAAGAGGAGAAGGTCTGTAAGCAACCTTTAACTCACATTTCCCATAACTAATGATGTAAATGATTAACTGGCAACGGAAAATCCTGAACTAAACTAATGTGAGCAATGGAAGTAAAAATTCTGGTCATCATCATCATCTCCCCAACGACACACATGCATATCCCATGCATACACACCCTGTTAAAAAATCCAAGCTATTATTTCTAATACTATATGCTCCTCATACAGGAAACAGACATCTTAAGATTGTAAAAGCCTTTAAATAATAAAAACGAAATTTATTGCTTGTACAAACTCCAGATGAATAGTAACTACCACATTACAATGAAGTATCTGTTCTTACCTTTGCACTTGCTAAAAACCCCAGAGATATGGCTACTCTGGCTCGCAGGTCTGGTCTATCTTTGGGCCACACATAAGACAACATTGCTCTGATAATCTTTTTGGCATCTATCTCTTTCAGCTATTGGAAAGAACAAACAAAGGCATCGTATTATAAAGAGACTCCAGGAAGTAAAATAACAGTATAAATAAGAATTCATTTTATATATTTGGATCACTTCTGTATTTTATTTGATAGGCAACAGAYGCTTCACAATGTTTGAGACTAGGACTGCATATTAAAATTACAAGTTGTAAGTTTTTAGGTTTATATTCATGACACGCTGTTAAAACAGATGAATTGTTCTTATTTCACATGTCCTCAAGAGTGCAAGTATAGCCAGTTGTAAATGGAATACAGAGAAAGTCACAATTCACCGTAGTCAAAAGACTTCGCAGAACAAATAAACTGACCCTTCTTTTTTACCCTCTTAAGATTTCTGTACAAAATGCAAGGGCTTTCTTCTTTGGAAGCTATTTCAACACAGCATAGAAACAATGGGAGGGAAAATGCAAAAAATAAAAATAATTAATGAAGTAACAAAAACCAAGGCAAGAAAGAAGTCTGAAAGGACTACAATAAACGAATAGTTTGGAGAACGTTCAATGATTYGCTATAGAATACAGTATTTTAAAAAAATATCGCTATCATTATAGCAACTCAAATGACTCTCTGAAACTGAACACTTATGTTGATATATAAATTGAACTGAATATAAATTTCAGCTYAGATGATTTGGTTGCATGGCTACAAATTTAAGTATTTCCAACAATCACTTTCACAGTTTTTTGGTCACCTTGTAACTTTTGCAGAGAAGCGAGAAATAAATACTCTTATTCTGCCCATGTCTTTTAGGGCATGTTTTCAGGAACCCAAAGGGTAGTCCTTCAATGGGTGCCCAATGAAGTTATGACTACCAGCAAGAAAACTATTCTAGTGGCCTTAACTCAGCTTCCAATGTCACCACTTSATTCAACAGAACGGCCCGTGACGTTGGGTGACCAGGCTTCACGAGGCAGAAGCCTTACATGGCCACACGTTAGTTTAACCGATTATGTAATTCTTCCAATAGGTTCTCCTTCCCCAAACCTCAAATTTTGCTCTAAACAAGACCACAATTCAGTTAACAAGTCTCTTTGAGAAATATTAGGGCATTTGGTTTGGGGGTTTTGTGGGTTTTGTTTTGGTTTGGGATTTTTTTTTGTTTGTTTTGGCTGTTGTTTTTTTTACAGAAGCCTAGGTTATTTTACAGATGGATAGATGTCCATGTCACTACACTTGAGATTCCACTAAACTCCTGAGCTAAATATATTATYTGAAGCCTAAACCCTGCTACCCAATCGAGAATAACAGCACAGGCAGTAACATATAGCACAAGTATCAACAACTTATTTTTCTGTGTTGGCTACCCTGAGGTTAACTTGAAAGACATGAAGGTTATCTAAAACTAAAGGGAGGGCAGCAAGTAGCAGCTAATCTCTCCATTTCAGGCAATATTTTGTAGTTGGGGGGGAAGGGAGGGGGCRGCAAACAAAAAGTTAGTCCACACCTCTTAAAGATGACTTTTCATTAGAGAAGTCAGTAGAAAGGGGAATTTTACAATATATTTTAATGTTTCCCTCACTAGACTGTGTACTTTAAATGCTCCCTCCTCGACTCTGAGGATAAAACAAATTAGAATAGAAATTCTTTGTTAAGGTCCAGTGTGAAGGAGCAAGAAAGGAGAGTTCTGTTAAAAGGTAAGATTGCTGAGGCAACCAGAGAAGCCAATCCTATAAATGTAAGCTTTTAAAAGCACCGGAAAATTCACCTCAGTGTTTCTAGTCATAGCTTCAAAGAAAACCAAATGGTAAGAGATAATGCATTTTTGTCAACAATTGCAAATGTATTGGAGCATTACACAGCATAAAAAAATTTCAAATGACTTTTAAAAAACGGATATATGGAAGATTTGTAAGTGAAGAGAGGATGCAAAACTATTTCTGTTGTGTCCTACCCATTCAGGAGACAGAGATATCTGCTGCAGYATATACATGAATCTTTCCATTTGAGCCAAGGATATGCATAAAAATAGCAGTTCAAACATTTGGAGAGTATCTTTGATCACCACTTACAGGTTAAAAGGAAATTAAGAAAAATGGTATCACATTAACACAAAAGATACTAGTGCAACCAGAGCAGTTCTAATTATATGTTGCTATTGGCTAGTCAGACTTTGCACAGAAAAGCTATTAAAAAGAACGAAATACATTGGCTGCAAACAAGGAATCTATTTCCATTTTTTCATAGCTCTGAATGGTGACAGAAGTAAATCTGTTCAGAAAAAAAGTCAGAAGGCAGCCAGTCATTTGCCAAAGGCCTTGCAAAGGAACAAGAAGAAATATCAAAGGAGATGCAAAATGCACATGTATTACATCAAAGTTTATCATGAAATAAATGTTACTGTTGTACAGAAACACAAGTTGAAAATGGTTTAAATATGCAAGTGACAACATTAAGAATTAAAATGAGCAATTTGTTTAATGGACTCAGGCCCTTTTTTGATTCTCTGCAGTATATAAAAAGGTTAAGAAATGCATTTATTTTACCTCCTTTTAAGTGGCAGTAATGTTTTATATTTTCTTCCAAGGCCTATTTCTACAGAAATGGAAGGAAAAGAATTATAAATCTAATATAGCAGGCAGCAAAGAAGAAAAGCCTTTTCTTCTTTTTGAATGCAGCATGTTTTTAAAACACACTACAAATTCTGAAGACTATTTGCAAAGGAATGAGCACTGACCATCTTCCTGTCCCCCCCACCCACACCATCCAGGTTCTGGACCTTTTAAAACACCTGAAGAGGGGAAAAAAGTCATCATTCCTCTTCACAATCTCCAGATTATTGAGTATTGCAAAGCCTTCACTGGGCTGACCCTGTGACTTTATGGATAAGCCTATGCCAGGCAGATGAGCTATCAGAAGCATGATGGAAGAAAATGGTAGTTTGCCTTGCATTTAAGCTGTCATTGCTGATGAAGAAAAAGCAACCAAGTTCTGGCTCCCTGTGTACTCACTCACAAAGCTGTATCATCCTCTTTATTGTACTAGCACAAGCTGTCTTACATCTGCACACCACTAAGCTTGCTTCCTCCCCTGCTTTCTCTTCTCTTTGCAGCACTCAATTGTACAGTCCCAGCCCATTTCTCGCACCACCTCTGGAGCTCATGAAACACCTTGATGAACRGATTCAGTTTATGAAACTGGCAGAAGACTCTTCAGTGTTTGTTGCAGGGTTTCATCTCAGTAAAGAGAGTCAGATATACCTACAAATTCAGTAGCATGAGAAAAAGCATGGCTGAGAACAGAACTTAACGGGTTTTTTTTATAGCAGGAGGCATTTAGATTGTTTCAGTCCACGAAATGCAGCTTGCTGTGAGTGAAGCAGCAGTAGCTGTTTGGGAAGGGAGGGGGTGTTCCCACCATTTGGACATGTTATTTTTCAGCTACATCACTTCACACTAGCTAACTATCTGACCATACAGTGATTTATGTAGCAAAACATCAAGGTGAGGAAGGAARTAGGATTCTTTTTTCAGTTGCCTTATCAGCTTAAATAAATAAAAGACTAGGGCCTGAATTTTCCTTCCAAACTTTGGGAAAAAAGTACTTAAGTCTTCTGTCTTTGTACGTCCCTCCACAGAAGGCAAGCAATGACTAGCAAACTAAATAGTAACTGAGTGAAATGGTGGTAGGGGAAGGCTAATTATCAGGGCTCCATCATGACTATCAGCCTTTCCATAAGAAAGTAATATATGTCTGCTTAGCAACAAGTCAGGCGCCACAGTTTTTATTCCTGTCTATTCTGCGTACAAAAGACTAACACACAAAAAAAACCCCAAAGGTGGTAAAGAACAATACTGTTTTCAGTTTCAGTATTCAGCACATCAGCCACTCCTGCAAGTAAAAATAATTTTGTAAAAAAAACAGATGTGTAAGCTTCTCTCCTAGTTACTTGTGAGATGAAGGAAACAGGCCCTTCATACTCTCTGTTTATCCATAGTATTCAGTTCTGTATCCCCTGAAGCTGCTATAAAAGGAGCAATTTAAAACATCAGTCCCAAAGTCAGTTTCCAGAATGAACAGGCTGGTTTGCCAAAAAAAATTTGGAAGGGAGAAAGGTGTAATATAGCTGACATGTATATCACCTGCGGTTTTCCTAAAAGCATAATCCTAGGGGAAAAAAATTCTCATGTGGTAAATTCGGGGCCAGTACTTTTACACACTGAATACAAGTGTATGTATACACAAGTGCAAGAACTGCACTTGTAACATCAGATTTACTTCCCTTCATTTTTGCCGAGAACTTCTTGGCTTTTGCACCCAATGTTACTCCCTGATTTTTCTACTCTTCACGCATTTCACCTCATCTACAGCTAGTTCTTGCTGCTTCCTCCTGGGCAACCCTTAACAGCTAATATTTGTTTGATTAGACAACAGCCTTAACTGACAATGTCCTCCTATATTAACTACATTATAGCTCCATTTATTGGAATAAAAAAGTCCGGGGATTGGCTTATACAGGAATAGCTGCAAGTAATGGGTGAACGGAGAATGCCACTGGAATATTTACACTGCCTAGCAGACAAAAAAAAAAAACCAGCTGGCACGAAAATTTCTGGCTAATATATTCCTAGTGAGTTTTAATGTTAAGGAACATCCACTGTTCCTTAATGTTACCAGTGTTTTGGTAAACAGAACTTTCCACTTCCTTTCTGACTAGGGAAAACCCTGAAATTTAAATTTTTGAAAGATGCCAAACTGTAGACCTTTAAAATGTAGTAACTCCAAAGAAAATACATGGTGATTAAACATGTAATAGCTATAATGATTAAATAGATTTGTCCTGAAAGTTGCACATCACATGCAAGGGAGTTCAGTTGAAAAATGTCTGCATTTCAGGAAACAGCTTTTTAAAGAAAGAATAAACAGCCCCTTGTGGTATTTTTGAAGATAGGTCAGTTCTGAAGCTAAGTCTGTGAAATCGATTTGCAGCTGAATCATATGAGGGTAGGTTCATTCTATGTATATACAAAAAAATCTTTTCCACGGAGTTGTAAAAAAATGAAGCTATGACAGCAAACAGAAAACATTCAGCCGATCAACATACCCAGGCGAACAGAAATTCTAGTAGGAAAAAAAMCCCAAGAACAAATAATTAAGCCCAACAGATGCGTGATCACCAAGGTGACAACACAGGGGATAATACCCTCCTCCCATTTACAGGAGAAATACAATCCATAATAATTATATTCCATAACATATATAATTAGGGTAAACAGAGAGAAGGATAGTCTGCTAGCTTTAAAGTCTGTTTTCCCTAGGAAATCTTTGAAAGAGCCTATACCTGCTGCAAGGAGGATCTTAAAATTAGTCTAAAGTTAATGTTACATGCAGAGCCAGTAGTACTACTGACTGAAGATGTCCGATTATTGTTTCCCCCTGTGCCTTATGCAGAAAAGATCACAGATGTTTGCTAAAACAAGCTGGCTATAGTTTAGGTTATGAAATTCCCTCTTACTACCAAAGCATAATTTTTGGTAGCATCTCTCCTGACTTCTGCCTGTAGGACAAACAGGTTTGGATTCAATGAAGGGATAACTCTCAGATCAAAATTTAAGAGGAAATCCTAGGTTTAACTCTTCAGTTTCTTTACAAATGAGGTTGTAGGAAATACATCGTCAGAACAGTTAAGCATAAGCAAACCAGCCCTGACAGACCTGGATTCTGCTCTGAAATTTCAGTTTGTCATCAACATGGTCTTCACTAGTTTTAGGAAGATCCCATCCAAGTTTGAACAAGTTATAATCATCACACAGAATCGTTCCGCAAATACACAAAGCATCAGAAATAAGTTTGCACAGGAAGTGAGAAAATGGAAGTTACATCAACTCAAGAGCTTTGATTTTGCTATTTTAATCGTGCAAAGTTTATCTCGTGTTGTTTTAACCAAAAGCTTGCCTCATTTTGTAACTGTAATCATTTGGTCTAATAAAAGATACTGCTTCTCCTTACGTATCTATCATAATTATTTCAACATGTGCTTCCTGAATATAAATACAGTCAAAATATATCAGATGCATTAACATTAAATCCAAGTAAAAATACATGCAGTTTAATTACTTCTCTCTCCCACTGCTTCAAGTGCAATTTTACCAACTGATGCACTAACTTGGATCCACAAGCTGATTTCTACTATCCTGAATGTCAAGTCACAGGGAAATATCAGTCAGAAACAAGAATAACAAACCACAATAAATTACAATGGAACATACTTTCCATGAAAAAAAATCTAACATAAGGCAGGCCAATTTCAAAGGCATTTGTGATATTAAGACTGTATTTTTAATAAAATAATTGAAACACTTCAATACAGCTATGACAAATATTTGGTGATTTAAGAGCTAGTAAGCCTACATTGACAATTAAACAGTATCTACTCCACTACAGTATTCACATATCTACCAACACAGTTTTTCACAAATTGTTGTTTGGGGTCTTCAGCTTCTTTTTTTTTGGGGGGGGGGAGGGGGGGAAGCCGATATAATTTTTTATTTAAAAAGCATACTAATTAAGCAATTTTTTACCCCTTCCTTTGGATCTGTGTGAAGCCCTCCACCTGCATGACCATGCCAACACATTCTTTTTTCTATCAGTCGCCACCTCAGGAGGATCTGTGTGAAAATGAAAAGTCAATTTGCAAGAACCTCAGGAAACATGCAGGTAAAAGCCAACAGAAAGAAGAACTACTGGTCTGTTTTCCCTCCCCCATTCTCCAACTGTATCAGCTTGCATTAATAAAAGATATTACCTCTATCTAAAAACCTTGCCTTGCTTAAGGAAACAACAGTAAGAAAGGGACTATAAATCTAGCAGTATAGTAAAAAGCATGTTCCAGGCAGCCAGGAGCTAAAGATAACAGAGCCTTAAATATTTCAGTTAAAAGACACCTAAAAACTGAAAAGTGGACTAAAAAAAACACAGAAAAGAAATTAAAGTTTTGGAGGATAACCGTACTCAGGCACATTAATAAATAAAAGTGGAACACACTTAAGCAATAACACTCTTTCCATGTACGTAAAGAGTAGCTTTACTTGGGGCAAAATAAAYAAACTCGCTTCATACTTCTCTTTCCTACCAGGATGAGAATGGCCTACTGGTGCCATATGACAAGTACAGGTACAAGTTAACCTGGTCCAGAGCCCCTGCTGCAATCCATGTACAGCATATACAGGTGCAGTCAGGAGAAGAACCTGCTTTTCAAAAACAAATGCTCACTTCTCTTAGCATGTGGTCAAGATTCCCTGCTAAATAAATATGGAGAAAATTTCTGAATTTATTAATGYACATAGATGTATTAAAAAATAACTCACTACTACTAGGTGTTTCTCCAAGTTCAATTTCAAAGTGCCTGCCACAAACAATGGACATGTTAAAGCTTGTCAAAAAGAGTCTGCATTTTGCTTAAAAGATTTGCTACATGTTGACAATTTCCAGATTCAAGTTATATAAAAGCTCTTTAGGAATCTCATTTTATGTATATGGCTTGACAGCAGACCTCAGGGTTTCCCAAATCAAAATTTCACTTTTCATATTTTAAAGAAAAACATTATAAAACCCAATCTAAGTAGATTTCATGCTTTGAAGTCCCAATGACCCTCAAAAGATTTTAGCTGCTTAAGTCAGTTCTATGAGTGGTTATTTTTTTATAATAAAGAAAACTAAAAACAAGACAAATACATTTCCTAGCTTCATTCAAGCAAAGTTTGTTACTTAGAAATGTGTCATCATTATTCCATGAAGTAAAAATTGCATCTTTCTTATGTTTACACTAGTGTTAAGGCAAGCAGACCTCATAGGAATAAGAGTCTGACATCCTGGCACTCAAAACGATAAGAATAAATTTCCACGGTTTCTTGATATTCCACAACCTAAGCAGAATTTTGAAGTAATAAAGCCCCACATACTCAAGGAAAACTCACAGCTTTCTATGCATTGGTATTTTCTATGCCTGACAACATGAATCTAAGTATCAACAGAAAAAAAATACATTTTTAAGAACTGTATTATCATTAGTTTCCAGAGATTCAAAAAGACTTCGAGGAGAGTGCAACAGTCTGAAGCTTCTAAGCAAAGTTATCTCCTTTTCTAGAGGCAGAAACATAACTTGCCATTTAACATGCTGCACTTCAAAACTCTAAATAGTGAAATTAAAAAAAAAAAAAAAAAACAAACCCAGCAGACTAAACTGAAAGATACTCCAAGGGCTTGAATTTCCTCTGACCTGCAAGTAGAAAGAAAAACAAGTTACACCTACCTCTGAAGCCTCTAATAATGGCCTTGAATAATCTCCCCCCAGACTGTGCCATGATCTTTGTTTGCAGATTGGTGGAATCTACAGAATAAAAAGGGGGAAAAAAAAAAAGTGAAAATGGAGTCATGCAAAACATGCACTTCACACTCAGAGAATATTCATCTAGTTTATGTAAACAAGCATATCATGAAAACAAGGCAGATGGCTTTGTTTTTTAACAACTGACCACAGAAAAAGAAAACTGGTGGGGAGCAGCTGTAAAATAAATTACATTCAACCATTAAAAATGCTAAATGACAATGAACCTTTCCCTTCCCTGAATCCCCACTCCCATCAGACTTCGTTTCTTTTGTACCATGAAAGTCCAAAGTTTTCCTTTTCCTCTCATTTTAATTTTCTCCCAGGTTGTCTTCTGACTTATTTCAAATATTCTTTTGTTCTGTTTTTCATTATGAATTGTTATTCTTATGCTTATAGGTTCTTCCATTTCCAATTCCTTTTAGCTCAGCTCATGCCATGCTTGTCTTGTAAACCACAAGGCTAATCAAAGCTACAGCTYTTGACTGGGAAGCACTGGGACAATCAGAAATTAGAGTACAGCTGACTACAATTTTTAGGTAGACAGGACACAAGATACCCAATATTCACATATCCGTCAATGCATCTTTAATATATATACTGCTAGGCACCAACTGTAGCATGCTTTACATGTTACATGGAAAACAATTCATTTTCCATAAGAGTTTCAAAGGACCATTTATTTTCTTTAGATGGACTAGCTGGCAGTGCTTCCCCAGTGGCAAAACAGGGACCTCTCTTTGGGTTGGCAATGATGGTGCCACATCATCTTTGACACATTCAATATTAAATCTTTTACTGCTCTGTTGCAATATTAACCATACACCTCACACTATATAAAAATCACTACCACAGAGCAAAACAGTGAAAGAACGGCTTATCAGCCCAAGGCAAAGGACAAATGTCAAAAAGGAAAAAGAACTTGATCATAAAAAAGGGTATTTTTAACCTTGACAAAGAGCAGCACCGTCATATATTTTATACCTTGCCTTAAACACCCCTTTGCTCTTGTCCTAAGACACGTACCATAAGTTATAATTTAGTCAGTCATTTTTAAGAAAATGAAGGTCATTCCCCCACAAGTCACCACACGGGACCTGCTTATTTCAAACATTTCCATTATATGACATTACGTACAGAGAAGAGTAAACATTAGAATTATACATTTTGTACTTAGTAGAGCTAACTGGCCTGGGTGAACTGCCCTGACGCTTCCAAGACCTGGGTTAAATGAAGGAGCCGCATTTATAAAGGCACTTCATTGTAGATACACTCATGACTTCACAGTTTCATGTCAGTACAGAGGATTCCATCTAAACTAATATGCTCTCCATATGAACAGTGACAGTTTCATAAACAGAAAATATAATGGAAAAAGAGATCCGACTTCAAAATGCCTCAGCACATCCCAAGTTACTGCAAATTAATGTGATCATTACAAAGGCATGGTTATTTTGGATAAAAGTTCCCACCAACATGCAAGAGGAGGAGTAAGCACTCCTAGCASTTACCACTATTGTGGCATCTGGGAAGTACCTAGAATCCAACACCAAATTAAGTTATACATCCAATACAAAAGGCAGCAGTGTTCTCTAATTCAGCAAAKGCAGTTGCATCAATACAACTCCACCTGCTTCTCCAGTCAGAGGCCATTCAGAAGGATTAAACTATGACAATTTAGAGTTTATAGGGGAGACATCATCCAGGGTGAGAGGCTTAGTTCAGCAAGTCCTACATTCACACCAAGGAGACSGAGTTCCTGTCTCCTACAACCTAGAGTGCAGTCAGTATACTGATACCCTCAGCATCTTTACGTGAGCATTTATACTTCGTTAAACACATGATGCTGATAGAAGACTGTTAAAACACCACGCCAAAGAGAAGTTTAGGGACTGATGAACTACTGCTCACAACTATGCTTTGGCTTCTCTTAAGACAACACAGCTGGAACTTCTCCTGAGCAGTACCATTCTCTCCTGCTTGGCCTTGCAAGAAAAAATCTTGAGTACCATAAGAATTGAAATTCAGGTATTTAACTCTGAATGCATTTTTTTGTTGTTGTTGTATATTCCTAGTACAAGGGAGTAGACAACTGATGCTCCAACAGCTATTGGAAAGAAGCTAATTACTGTTCTTCTAGAGTGTACTCATAGGACATCATAAAAATATTTTACTAATAATTCATATCCTTTGACCCCAAAGTTCGCAAAGTTCTCTTCTGACTGATGTATGAGATATCATACAAACAATATCACAGAAACAACTTATATTGAAACTTCAGCAGATCTGGTCTCAATTACTGCATTAGATAGCCTACTTACTTGACTGACGCTATAAACCGTCATGGGGTTGAGAAATTAATAGAGCAAAAAGATGAAAAGATTTGCACAAGGTACACAGGAAAACTTAAATTCCTATTTCAGTCTTGAGCCTGGAAGACTGGAGGTTTCAATTTTCTCCCAAGCTCCTGCTAAAAACCAAGTCTCAGCAAAGAAATAAAGAATTAAACAAGGTGAACAATTTACTTCACTGATAGGTCCTCCAGCCATCATAGTATTATTGGCAAAACTGCCCAAATAGGTGGGACTGAAGCTTACCCCGTCACTCCCYGCACATCCTGTAGGCAGACTTGGGACTCCACTTTCCCTCACTACAACTCTTTCCCAATAGATTTAAGACTACAAAGGGAAGGCATACTTGAACCTTACTGCAACAGATCAAAGTAGCAGGTTATTGCTTTAAAGGAGCAGGAGCAAGTCCTGCTTATTTCTGAATTTAAGAAATTACTCAGGGAACTTTAATTCTGGCATTTCCTAACTTTTGAATGCCTGACTCTGCACCATTATGTTCTTTTAATGTATTTTTGGATATGATTCTATATACTCTAAAGGATGAAACAGATGTCTAGTGCTGATTGCACATAAAAGTCATATTGGTAAAGTGTCATGACTGTTGGTAGTAGTTTAAATATTATAAATGCAAACAAACAACAGGGATTAAACACATTTGCACAAGGTCAAATCCACACTTAGAAGCTTCTCTCTGGAGTATGTTACATACTGTTCCAGACATCCTGCACTAATCTAATGGGGATGGTTTTTTTTAAACTGTAACAGAAAAGATAACTGAAGGTAGGATCCAAGTACCTGTGCAGTATTCAAGACCCACTGTTAATTCGGCTGAGTTTGCAAACCAAGAAAAGAAAAGATGAATAGGAAAGAGCAGAGGAAGATGAGAGAAAATGTGAAAATATTCTGGTATAAATATAGACTAAACTGTCACCAATATGAACAATATAAACTTAACTGGAGTTACGTTTAACAATGGTCAACATGCAATTGCTCTGTGCACATACCCAGAGCAAATGAAACCAAGAAGGCTAACAAAAAGATACCTTAAGGGGTTTCCCCATAACATCTTACTAATACACCCTCACATTTGGCTTGTTTTGGTAAAACACGTCTCAATGGCAGTACGGAAAACCCGTGCAGCATCACAGCAGGCACCCCAATGTACACCASAGCACCCCCTACTATAGGGAGTGTTGCTTACCCTGTGCCCTGCCCCGTATTCCCCACATGACTTTCAGATCAAGTTGCCATATTTCCATCCATGTTCTACTTCATTATATAGCCTTCCTCACAACAATTTTCAGTATTATTAGATGTCCATTTTTATAGACAGACATATCGGATTGCTGATCTGTTCAGCAGCAATACTTCCTCTATAAAGGGATTTTGAAAATTCAAGGAATTTCAAGTACTCCGTTATAAAGCATATATCTGTCATTAAAGACTGTTGACTAACGGAGACTGTTAATTAATAGTTCTCATGCACCAAGCTGTTCAACTACACCGTCAAAGTCTAGAGAAGAGAATTTAGCAATGCACACGGACATGTGAAATGCCGTCTAGACAATAAACATCAGTATAATTTTACAGAACAGGCCAGGCTTCAGGTTAAAAAAAAAAAGGGCAAAATATAAATAAATTTAACTAAAATACCTGAAACTTCTCTTACAACCACTTCCAGAGCAAGGGTTATTATTAAACTATGCAGAAGAAAATGTTCTTTATCACATCATGTGGCAGCTGGCAGGGCAAGATAATGCAAGGAAACAAAAAAAAAAAGTTTGGTTTTTAGTGTTACACTTACAATAATTTACAAAGCCCTGCYTTCTACAACTGCCAAAGTCCTCTCTGAAAGAAACCCCTCAGTGTATTTCTTGACTTATACAGATTCCTAGTAAAATAATTATCCTTAGTGAAAGGCAGTTGGATCTTTTCAGTCAAATGCTATTTTCTTTCCATTTAAGTTATAGATCGAATAGAATTTGCCATTGCTTTTATTTTGGATGCAGGCAAACTGTTTTACAAAAAATCCCTAAGCTTCCTAGAAAAAAAATACAGTCTTTGTTTGGTTACTTTTCAAAGTTTACCAAGCAGGCCACATCCAACATGTCCATTCTCTCTATTACTACTCAGCAGAGATCCTAAATTCAAAACACGAGTCTTGACACGATGAACCCCYGCCTACTCCAACCACAGGAGGGTGAACTGAAGGAGCTACATTTACAGAAATACAAACTGATCTCAAGATCAAGAAATGGAGTCTGATCACAGTTCCACAATATTTATGACACCATCTGTTTTCCTCTCCAGGATACAAATGTTACATGTCTTATTACTCAGAAAAGCAAGAGACTAATCAAAACTACTGAAAAATATAAGTGTGAGGGAAGAAAGACATGGATCTCTAATGCAACAGCACCCAAATAACTCTACTATATTTGAATCTCATTGTACTAAGTGCCACAGAAAATACATTTATTGTATTATAATACAACTAAGCTTACCACAAATTGTAAGCTTAAAAAAAGCTTACAACTGACATGAAACAACGAAGACAGGGGGATCAAGTATTGTACAGATGCAAAGTAGAGCAGAAGGATGACAAGCAAGTGTTTGAAATCACCTTTTTCAAAAAGAACAGTTAGTAACTTTGCTTTTATGGTCGTATTTCACCAGACCTTTTTCCTTCCTTTAACCACATTTTTTCTCATGAGCTAAGCTATGGCTATACTGTTTACCGGTCTGAGATGTAAAAGGCACAACTCTTGACTGACACAGCTATGCTGTCACAAACCTCTGCTATTTGTGTATATCAATAAAAGCAGAACTGTGGTTGTACAGTTGATTTTACTTGCAAAAGTGATCTTACTACAGCAGTGAGAAGCACCGTGTTGCTGGTATAACTATGTCACATTAGGTGCACCCTCCCGGGAAGGCCCTTACTATTTAGGAACACTCTGGGGAAGACATGCCATTAAAGCCAACTATCTGCCAGTCTCCCATCCCACGTGAGATTAAGAGGCTGGATCATGGGCATTTATTTCACATTTACTGCCCTTGGTTATATTCAACAAGCTAGTGCAAAATCTAACCCATATYTGATACCTAGAATATAGCAATAAAGGTAATGTAAGAGCTTTCCCGCACACTAAAGTATATATACTAAGATGTGTCATCACACAGTAGCCTGGAGGCTTTCACGAGAACACATGCTATAAAACACTACTTCCATTAAACTTTATTCCCAGATGACTGTGAAGCATGCAGCTTAGGACCACGGCAAACAAGTTTAAGTTATTTTAAATGCAAAACCAGGTGTGTTTCTTCATTTTTTTAATATATAGAAAAGCTTTCAGAATAAGCCCATTAAAAGTATCTACAGTCCTCATCCGTGTATAAACATAGCAAAATAACTAACTAAATGAAACTAAAATAGGATGCACATACTTGCTCTCAGAAGATTTTTTAAATGCTGAATTACCTAATTTGTAAAAATTAATGGCTAATCACTCCAAAATACAATCTCCTGAAGTGCCTAACCAACTTTTGACAGTCACTTCTGTTGGTGCAGGCACAATATTTCTTAAACTAGCTGAAAAATGAGAAGACGGGAAAAAAAGGAAACTGCAATCACAGAACAGTGCATTTTCCTCTGTCAGCAGATTTAATTAAATGTTAAAAAAATCATGACAACTAATCCCAAAATTTTGAAGGACATTATAACCAAAACCTCCAGAACACTAAGTTTGAGCCTCTTGCTAGATAATCAAATAAATATGCACAACACACTTGTGTTGCCTATTTGTCATAATGTGGCACAAAGTTTTTATTTAATAAAATGTAAGAAAGAGCTTGCTTGTGCATTTAATGAATTCTAATTTTCATACAGAGCTTGATGCAKAAGTGAAGTAAAAATTAATCACCAGACTGTAAAAAAAGAAATGCATAACTGACCACTTTGTAACACAGAAATGCCTAGAAACTAAAAGGCCAAAGAGATGAATACATATATATACACTACAGACATAGCCTTAGCTTTCTAGTTCAGAAAATCTAGTGCAAATCAACATTTAGCAACATGCTGCAATTAAAACATATCAGCAAGAACTGGCATTTCTCACACAAAAATAAAAACATTCAAAAGGAAAACAGGATTAAAATTAATACTTCTGTAAATCACCCTGATAACGTTTTTTTACTAACATCTGAAATAAGTTTCCAGGAACACTGGATAATACTGAATACCCAGGTATATTTTAACGTACCGAAATATATTTGGTCTGCACCAACTTCAACTCTCAGCTTCTTGTCTTGCACAAGTTTCAAAACTAAAACCCCCMAAAATTTACTACTTCAGTCCTGCTCATCTCATCTACTAAGTAACATGAACTTGACTGTCCATGACAGAATTCTGCCTGTCAGAGACAACTAATCAAGGCAGGTGACAATGAAAAGCTCGTCATAAACAGCAGTACTCGGGGGCGGCAAAAAAAGATTATCAAACAGAAATAATAGCTATCTGAGAGTTTACAGGAAGTTCACTCACTCAATCTTTGAGACACACTTCCTCCACTCACTTTGACAAATGCATATGAATTATTGAAAGCTGGACTCATTCAATTTGAGATATGTACTCAATTCTTTACTTGTAACAAAAAAAATCAGTCACTGGAACATGTTACAGCCTTCCACTGCTGACAGAAAGAATTCCAACTCCAATTTCCTTTCCCTACATAACGGCAACATCAGCTGTCAGCCTAAGTTATTCTTTATACAAATGTTTAGCATCAGTTCAAAGGCATTGGTTTTTTAATGCTTGCCCACAAAAAGATGATCAAGTGCTTGCACGCACCGTAAAYAGACAGAATGGTCACCTAAACGCCACCGCAACGGAGGGAGAGGTTCAGCCTGAAGTTGTCTGGGCCCAAACTTGCCCAAGACTTTTATCAGCCACAAAACAAGCCACTCTCCAGGCAAAGCGTGGAGCACCGCGCCATGCCCCCCAGCCCCTCCGCAAGGGGCTCCCCCGCCGGGGCTGACTGCAGGCGCGGCTTCCGGCAGAGAGGCGGCGGCAACGGTCCCCCCGGGCCGCCCCCGCCGGGCGGCGAGCGCTGACAACCGGACAAGGCAAGGACGAAACAGGCCGTCCTCGCAGAGCTCGCGGGGGCAGCACCGCGGGGCCCGGCGCGCTCCCTCAGTCCCTCACCGCCCGCCCTCGGCGCCCTCCGTCGCCCGCCCCCCGGCCGGGGCCGGCGCCCCCACGCACCTGGCCGCTCCCCGGCGCCGCGTGGGCCCGCTGCCGCCCGCTCCCCGCAAGCCAGCCGTGCGCGCAGGCGGCGGCGGCCGCCGGAGGCCGCAGCAGAGCGAGGGCGAGCAGCCGCCGCTTGCGGGAGGCGGCTGCCGCCAGGCTCCGCGGAGCSCCCAGCTGCGCCATCTTGCGAGGGCGGGAGAGGAGAGGATTGTGGGACGCCGGCGGACTCGCTGGGAGGAGCGGCGAGGCGGAGCCCCGCTCCCGCCCCGGCCGCCCTGAGGGGAAGGCGGGGCACGTCGCCATGGCAGCGCCYCGCTCCGCGCCCCGAGCTCGCGCTCCCGCCCTGGAGAGCCCTCGCCCTGCTGCCGCCCGCCGCCTTCTACGGCCGCGGCAACGCGGCTTGGCCGCCCGCCCGCCGGGGCCGTTTGGTCCGGCAGGTGGGCAACGGGGAGGCGRGAGTGCGCCGAGGCTGCCCCCAGCCCTGCCATGGCATCCGAGGGGGACGGGTGCGCTTCCCCGCCGAGCTGGGGAGCGGCCAAGCCCTTCCCGAGCTGTCACCTCCTCAAGAGGATTTTTGTTATGACTGTACAGATAAAGGCACCCTTTCTGAGAAATTGGACTGTTGAAATACGAGGGTCCTCAAACCCAAACCACACAACTGCAAACATCGTTCATGTTGGTCAGCAGCTCCATTAATACGGCGGCACTTTGAAGTCTCTCTTGTTCAGCAGGGTGCTCCTTCCACACTGCCGGTGAGCGCTCTCAYGCTTTCTCCACGTGCAGCCGGACACCAACATCACTGTCAGTTGAGAAGAGGGGCCCGAGCCAGCACACATCCCCCTCGGCAGATTTTGGGGACCCCGCAGAGCAGCTGCCCCGGCGGTTTCCTCGGCTCAGGCRCAGATAGGCCTCGGCCCACAGAGCCGTGAGGGGAGCGCCAGCCGGAGGGGGAGATGTCATCTAGACGGCATGTGGCACGGCACGCCTCCGCACAGACCTAGTTCTGGATTCCACGCCCTTCCCGGGGTTAAGCTGTGAGCTACCTCGGAGAACTCCTTCAGCTAACACCGCCGTGATCACAGCTCAGCCATGGTTCCTTTGAGACCAGAATAACTCAGCAATAGTGAGGTTCCTAATTAAACACCAATTCAGGAAGGTAGAGATATGCCATGGATTAATTCACAATGGCCTGTATACTCTCATCTGATTGGCATGCAGAGCTGTGAGGAAGCTGTAACTCTATGTGGCATTTTTAATCACGTAAAGATTTCTTCAAAGCTACCAGAGCTTGACTACTGATGCTCTTCCCTTGAGGGACAGTTGTAAGCTCATTTGCGGGGGGAGAAAGACAGACAGACAGACAGACAGAAAGGAAGAGGACAATTGGCTTAAAGCTGATTTTTAATGAGGCAGGCTTTCTCTAGCCTGCGCTTTGATATGCAACTTTGCTTCTGACCAGGATTCACTTTAAATGAGAGAGGCGACATTTCTCTGTCACTAATCTAATTATTCATCATCATTGCATTTGGCAGAGCTTGGTCTGAACAGTGCCGCCCAGTGGCATCATTCAGAAAGATAAACAGAAATTCTAGGCTTATGGATTCCATACATCTGCTTCCTTCGGTATGCCCTTTTCAACATGGAAGTCTGACCAGGCAAATGTGATAATTGTGACTCTTTGTCTGGGATAGCCTGGACAAACAGGCTGGCCAACACTGCAGCATCTTTCAAGTGATTTCAAATGTTTCTGCATTTTGAGTGATTTCAATGTTTCCACATGCATTGCCGAGACAGCCTTCATAAATACAGTGTATGTACRCAGATACAGTGCATTCCAGATCGATCCGACCTGCAGCACAGGCTCTCAGCCGTGTGATACGTCTCCAGTATTTCTACCCTATCAAGCTCTTTGGACACGCGCTACACGGAATATCCTGCCTGTGGATAAAAGAACTCTGAATCGTGGCATGGCGGTGTTTRACGTAGCTCTAATGCCTCTCTAATGGAGATTCACAGAATCAATCGACGAACACGTATTGTTAAACCTCACAATACCATTCTGAGACAACTGCATTATTACAGGCTTGTCCCGTTAAATACGGAGAGAAGAGCTGGTTCCATATGCCTGTACGCTGCATCAGTGGTAGAACCTGTTACGTACTTCCAGTAAGACCCTAAAATTGAACATGGAAAACATGCCTTTGATCATTCAGTTCATACTCTCTTTAGTACAGACTAGCACTAATTTTTTGTCCAATACAGTTTTAAAGTTCTGAAGCAAGCACCAGCTGCATAGGAAATAAATATATTCCTCTCATGAAATAGGAAGAGGAATGTTTATAAGAGTTCTGATGGAATATTGAAAATGACGTTCTGTCATTCATCTAACACTGAAAAAATACATCAGCAGACTGGTGGAGAGGAGGCGATTAATTTTGAGAAAGGGATTAAAAGTGCTAAATGCTAGCAGCTTAGTTCACACATAACTAAGGGGTGACTATACCCCATGCTGTAAACATTTAAGAAGGGTGAGAAATTATTAATGATGATAGAAGGAAGGAGTACTGCAAGTAATGGGATCAARTTAAATACAGGAAAGCTAAAGATAAATATCTGGCAAATAATTGTCATAATGSCAATGTGATAGGATAGTTGGTATCCCCTCATTTAGGATGTATAGAATTAAAATGGCTAAGACATGAGAAAATTATCTGCACTGAAAAATCTGGCACTACATATATATGTATATACCTACAATATCAAATGGCTATGTGGTATTTGATGGAAAATTTTCTAATTAATAATTTTAATATTCCATTACCATGAACTGAGAAAAAAATCAGCTTTAGAATTTCCATTTTCTGTGCTCATGCATATCATTTCATTTTCTCTACACTTTTAAGGCTAATAAGGTACTTAATATATTTGATACTAGTATTTTCCCGGCAAATTTTGCCTTTACCTGCTCTTCCTTCTTTAATAACTCTCCAATGCTGCTGGTTTTATTTCCTCCCCCTACTATGTCACTCTTTTTTCCAGTTCCAATCTTCTCTTGCTCCTTTTGATACCAGTTCATTTACATGATACCAGATTATTGATACCTGTACAAGGCTCTGCACAAACCCCGAGAGAGACACACAAAGAAAAAGAGGCCATATACCTACAGTGGTCAGAAACAGGACAACCCCTTCTCTCCAAATGACCTAACCARGGGAACAAAGMTCAYGCTATAGACAYRGAAAACTAACAGACGAGTTTTATAAACTTACACTGTTTAAAGTAGCTTGCCACAAAAAAAAATATGTTTCCCTGCAGATTTAGCTGTAGAAGCAGAGGATCTCCTTGGAGACAGACAGAAATCAATGCATGCTCCAGAGTTGGCAGTCAGAAAACATGACAGAAGCAGCTCAGTAGAGGAAATAGAAGCTCTGAGAATGGAAATAACTCAGGAAGAGATTTGTGAATAGAATCCTAAAAGGTACCTAATCTGGACTTTTTCCACATCACCTCCCAAAGCACCATAACATACTATACTGCCAATACTAAAATATTAAATGCTAAAATACTGTGACAAACTATTATTGTACTAATCAGAGGAGCGCACTTGGGTAACTGGAGTACAGCCACCAGTCCTTCCAAGAGCTGTGTAGACAGCAAACCAGGGCTGGAGAACATGGTCAGTGTACTGAACGATAGCACGTTACACCCTAACATGCTGCACACCTATGTCAGGGATGTCTCACTATCCCCAACAGCAAAATAAAGATAAAAAATGAAGACACCCTGGACATATGGGRTGTTGGCATGCAGAGTAATTTGCTCATGTTTTCTCAACACTTTGAAAGCATCAGCTGGCTAATAAAAGATATTGGAAATGGGTACTTAGATAGTTTTCTCCTCTAAGAACCATACATGAGGGTGCAGTGCAGGAGCACAGAAATTCCAGTGTGGAAGTACTACATACCTCATAAAATCAAGGCATTTCAGAGGCAATAAACTGCAATTAATTTATTCTATTTATTTCAAAATAGATGAATGGGGGAAAAGGTAGTCAGAATGGACAAAAAAAATGACATTTGCAGATGGATGTGAACTGTGAAATATAGGGCAGAATGAAAGAATGAACTGCAATAAAACAAGAGGTTTTATAAAAAGCTATACAAATTGGCTCAAATGATTCCCCTAGGTATATTAATTCAGGCCTTTCGAAGCATTAGTTTCTATCACAGAATCCTCAAAGCCAAGGTTTATATCACTCCTTATAAACCCATTCTTACCCTGAATATGTTTGATTATGACTGCATTTAATCCCGATCAAGAAATAGTAACAAGCCACATTCTTATTTATAGTCTGGTAAGAAGTAGAGCTGGCAACTTACATGCTTATATGAAACCAGCTTCACTGTGAGAAGAATGTATCCAAGTGGAGGGAGCATTGCTAATAGGTATATTGCTAATTGGTTTGTGAATGCTTTCTGTTGAAGTACCAGAAGAACTCTTAAGAAATCCCATTTACTGTATAGTCAGAAGATGGTTCCAACTCACTCCATCCAAGGAAAAAAGCATTTCTAAAGATAGGGTTGGGGTACACTAAACCCATCAAGGGTAATGTTAAAATGAATTATGAATCCAAAGTTATGAATCCCAGGAAATTCTTGGAAGACAAAGATCTGAAAAAAAAGTTGGGGGCAGCTTGGATATGTATGTCCTAACTCAGGATGCACTTTGATGGAAGCTAAATCCCAGACAAGAGTTTCACCTCTGGATCTCAGCCACAAAACTACGACACCATCTGTCAGCTAGATAGCTGGAGAAAGGGGAGAAAAATCTCAGAGCTGACCTAAAGCATAACTAGATATAAGCATGTCCTTAATACAATGCTTCATGCCTGCCTCTAAATATAGTAACTGTGTTGTTAATATATGGACTTCCATATGTAGTTTCTTCCTTCATTTTAACCTTCTCTCTGTCTTGCAGGAATGGTTTCAAGGTATTTGGTAAACTCTAAGACAATTTCCTGGTATGGGCATGATATGATGGTCCTCAAGACTGTCTTGTTGCTCTGTTTTACAGTCCCTGGTGTGACTTCCAATTTTTACAAGCAGCTAAAAAAAACTATGGGCGTATCTCTACTAAGCTTCACAAACCAATTTTGGAGCTAGTAATAGGTGTTGATGTGGAAGAGATGTCTTTCTGTGGTTAAATTAGGTGGAAGCTCATCAGCATTCAGCAAGGCAGTGGAGATGGTGCCTGCATGCTGGGGAATCACAGCAAGTTTGTAACAATTGAGAACCAGTGAAATCACAGAGGGTGTAACTCTTTATTTACAACTAGACTGTTTTAGTACTTGTATATAAGGAATTATCACACTAAATGAATAGAGTTTGTTCTTTCAGACAAAAGATGCACCTTTTATGGCATACCATAAAGACTGAAAAACTGACAGTCTYTCAGTTTTGCAGTCTTAAGCAAACTGACACATTTTTGCTCTTTGTTCACAGTTTCACCCTGGAGAAACCTCAAGATTTCCAGTTACTTCTGACTAGTGGTCATTCTTTGAGCATTCCAGCCCTTCATTAAAAAGGAATCTAAACGACATTGCAGCAGGATAGTAAAGCTCTCTAGCATTATGACTCCATCACCTGTAGCTTCAGCTGTAACCTCTTCTTTTGGGCCAGCAGATGCATGGACAGCTTCCTTCAGCTCAAGAGGCAACAGCTCTGGTTTTGTCTCTTTTGGTCAAGGAACATCTGCGAGCTCCCCATGGTTACTCTTACGTCATCAAAGTAATTTTCCTTTGGAAATGCTTATTTGGGTGTTTAGGAAATATTACAGCTCTTCCAGAATTCCATTGGGAATATAACTGGGCCTTCTTTTTGAATCAAATCTGCAATAAATCCCCCACGCCTTTAGCCATGTGGGTGGGAGGTTTCCAGAGCTCCAGGGCTCATTACAATGTTCTCTATGCTCCAGCCCAGAGAAGATGAAGAAGACAACAGAGAAAGCAAGGAGCTGAGCCAAGTGGTATCCGAGGACAGTTACCAAACCCTAGATAACCTCTTGTCCCAAGACAGGTACAAGAGGTTCACCAACCGCAGGTGCGGCTGGGGTGTACCCAGCACCCCACTGCACCTGGCTGCCGCCAAGGGCCACGTCCAGAGCATTAAGGTCCTCTTGGTCCACAGGGCGGAGGTGGACAGCCTGGAGGACGTTAAGGCTGAAACCCTGCTCTTCATGGCAGTCAGCAATGGCCACCGGGAATGCATGAAGGTCCTCCTGGACGCAGGGGCCAGTCCCACTGGCAGCATCTACARCAACTGCTCACCACTGCTCATTGYCGCGAGGGATGGGGACACGGACATCCTGCGGCAGCTCCTGGACCATGGTGCGGAAACCGACATTCAAGCGAGGCTGCCCGAGTGGGCTGCCAACTCGGTGGCTTGTACCGGTCCCCTCTACCTCGCCGCCATGTACRGGCATCTGGAGTGCTTCAAGATGCTGTTGCTTATGGTGCCGGTCCTGACTGTACCGAGGAGAGAGTGATTGCCCAGATCAAGGAGTCCAAGACTGCTGGAAACCTGCCTGAGGCCCGGCTGCAGGAGCGAGTTCATCCAGCTGCTCAYTGACTTTGGAGCCAACATGTACTTGCCCAACATCACGGTAGATGAGACGGCACCCYGCAGCAAGGGCCTGGAGCTGCTGCTGCAGGCGAGAGGTAATCTGCATGCATGGCCCCAGGGCTGGAAACAAGCACTAATGTTGCTCATTTGGGTGCAAGTTGCTTCAGCTTTGCAGCATCACTTGAGTGCATGGGTCTCTCTAGTCCTAAACTCTTGAGTATTATCACACACACAAAAATTTTCAAGTGACCTGGCTGTATGAATGTCAAGAAAAYGGAAATTAGTGAATCAGCTTATTGATGCCATAAACCAGTCATTTTATAAATAATACTACGCCTTGTGTACAACTGCTGATATTCCTGTAATATGGATAGAGCTTGTTACTGGTTTGACTTCTAGACCCATTACGCTGATTAAGTCAGGCTTCCCAATTAAATAATCTCTCATTTCTAGTAACGTATGGCCTGATCCTTCACAGTACCTCTAGCACAGTCCCCTGTATCTGAGCAAAGTCACCTGTTTTCCCTCTGACATTCGTTAGGCAGGGCTGGCACAACACTGGGATCCTAGAACATGCTTCCTCAGACGGCAGAGGCACACGTGATTCTGACCTAGAAGAGGCAGCAATGGGATAAACATAAACAACTCAGCTGAGAGTACTTTCTTGAAGGGAAAACCTTACAGGTAAACCCAGTTGCGTATTTTATTCCTTATGCAACTCAACTCATGTCTTGCAGATACCAATAACAAACCTCTCACTGAATTCAGTGAAAATGGGATTGGTCTTTAATTAGTACAGGCATTGTAGTTCATCTGCATTCTGGTAGCAACTCAAGGCCCCTACCAGGGATGAAACTCCAAGTGTGCCACGTCTTGTAATAAATTATCTTTAGTCCTGGTCTTAACAAGTTCATACATAGTAAGTTAGAGGTAAAACAAGCATAGTAGAAAGGACAAATGTTCAGGGTGTTAGAAATTTCGCCAGCTCACACCTGCTGGAAGATTGCCATGCTGCAGTGAGGTGACTCCAGCACAGAACCTGCCACCCTCTGAGCTCTACAGCACTTGGCTGAGATTTGGCACTCTGTGTCAGACACCACTGTCGGCATTAGACTTTGCAGTTACAACACCTATGTTTTCAGACTAGTGGCCAGACCTCCCAAGCAGCTCTTGCCTATATCCTTGCTCCACRCTTTTGTAGTTCGCAGCTTCCCAAAGAGATACTCTTTACTTACATAATAAAGAACAAGAAAATAACCCCAAAACATAATGCAAAATGCTTCTCACTCGGGCTCACCTTTCCTTTGGGGGTCTCTCTGTTTTGCTAGGCTAGGTCTTTCGTTGCTTGAGACTTCATCAGCAAGTTCTCTCAGCTTGGATCGCAAATACAGTCAAACCAGAGCACAGGAACCTTTTTTCAGTTTTGTCTCTAGAACAGCTGCTGTACACAGATAAATTCTCCCTTCCTCCTTATTTAACTGTCAAACAAAATTAAAAATTACATACATTTCCCAAATATATCCCAAAGAACAAGAGAGGACGAATTGTGTCTGAAGCCTGACTTCTGGGGAAAAAGAAGAAGAATGATTCACATAAATCTGAAAATCGGGCATTTGGATTCAGGAGAAATTCACAATTACATACTCAGACTTCTTAAACCATACCTCTGCGGCTCCCCGAGCGAAGCGGGGGCCGGCGGGCGGCAATCCCCCCCCGGCTCCTCCTCAGGCCACGCTTCCCGCCGCCGGCGCCGCGCGGCCTCCCCGGGCGCTGCCCGCCCCGYCGCCCGCTCACTTGTCCCTGATGATCGTCTGGAGCTCCCGCAGCTGGTCGTTCATGGGCAGCAGCTTCAGCTGCGGCCCGATCGGCGGCGCGCCGCCCTCCCCCGCGGGGATCGGCGGTGCCGCCGCCGCCACCACCCCGTTACTGCTGCTGTCCGGGCTGGGGCAGCCGCTGCTCTCCTCGCCGGGCTCCGCGAAGCGGATCAGCCGGGACCCGCCGCCCGCTGTGGCCGCCGCCGGCTGCTCGTCCTGCGGCCGCGGGCCGAGCCGCTGGTTCTGGCAGGGCATCGCCTCCATGCGCCGGGCGCGCCCCCGCCCCCCGMGCCGGCCGTTGCCGCCATGTTGCGAAGAACATGACGGCCACAAAGAGAAGGAAAAGGACGTGAAATTTGGAACGTCCATTAGTCAGTTCACCCTGGAAAGAAAAGCAACACAGAACAAGTGATAGGAACAGATAAAAGCTGGAAATTCTTTGTTCCTAAAGAGAAGAAAGATTGCCTCTAAAACTCCCATTTGGAGTTCTCAAACTCRCATACACAAAAGTCACACCTTACTGTAAAAAGCAAGAAGAGACAAAGAAATGATCTGGTTCATTTCCCCTCCTGTAACCACAGCAGAAAGAGTGGGGGTTTGCTACTAACATTCTGTGTGTAACAGAGCCAGCACCATCACAGCTTCCCACCTGGGCATAAGAAACATATCCTGTGCCCACAGGGAAATAAGCGGGCACAAGCTCTTCTCAGCCTTTGCACATCCTGTATTTGCAGCCACAGAGTCCAGGTCTCTGTGCCTTTCTTAGCATAAGAAACAATTCCYGCTAGTGTCCCACGAGCATCTCGGGAGGTGTTTTATGTAAATGATTAGCCATTAAAACAACAGAAATTTAATACATTAATGCACGGCAAAGTTAAGTTACTTAAACACAGTCATACAGCGTTAGCAGCAGAGGGGACATAAAAAAACTGGAGACAAAAGGCCAGTCTTACTGGAACTGTCAGTTGGCATTGCTTGCATATGAATGATAATCGATAACTGAATAAGAAGCATCCTTTATTTCAGCCAACTTTTAAATTGAGAAAGGAGTCGTGGGGATTAGGAAATGAACAAGGTTTTTTGACCTTTTTTTTTTTCTTTTCAGCAAATATGTACAGATCAATGCCAGGATGTTATACTTTGATACCAGAGGAAAGAAGGGAGCAGATACTCTTCAAGAAATTAAGATTTTGGAAACCATCAGTTGCAGTAAACAGTAGGGTAGCTACCCCAGGATCTGCACTCTGTGCCTTCCTCTCTCTAAGTGCAAGGAACCTAATCCTTAAAGACACCAATACAGAGAAAGTTGAAAAAAAAAAATATACCCGGGCAGTTCAGGAARCAACATAAAAGAAAACCACCCACCCACAATTAATGGTTTCCTGTAATATGACTGAAATACGTAGGAGGTATTCTTACAACCACTTTAAAAGCTTCAAATGTTGACAGCAAAGAATTTCTACTTAGAAGACAATTATTTCCATAATCAGTAAAAGTTTGTTTGTTTTTTTTAAGTACAGAGATATGGTGAGACAACAGCACCTGTATTTGGAGTTGGGCAGATTAACCACATTTATGTCCAAGAGCCTAACCTAACTCAAATGGTGTTTATCCCTATGTAACGCCTCTAATTTCAGTGGTATGAGTCATGATATACCCTAATGTGTATTGAAAAGGCACCAGAACATTTTTGTAAAGAGCAGTCCTGGGCTCTCTTTCAGTTAAGTGTGTCTTCTTTTGAACAACATTGAATTTTCCAAACTAAGAAACTTGTGGTAAGTTTCCAAAGATCCTGAGATACATACATACAAACACAAGAACAGGAAAAGGATGTAACTTCTTTGCCAGAAGCTAACTCTACAATTTGAAATTCCTGAAGTCTATTTGCTTCTCACTTTGTGCGTTTCRGACATATAATGGGAGTTATACTCAAAAAAGGGCACAGGAAAATACCTTATGGAAGAAATGCAGACCCTCCACTGACTGAAARCAAAAAAGGAACAGGAGTGACTAAACCCCACCAGGCTCATAGCATATGAAAAAGTAACCAGATTTCACAACTTACTGTCCAATACTTAATGAAATACTTGAAGACTGTTGCAGCAATATACAAGCAATACAACAAAGAATAGGCTAAGAACAGCAGAAAGAATTTGTAGTTAGAAAATCCAATGCAGTTATTCACCCTAGAGAACAAAAGCAAAGTTGAAATCAGGATATGTACAGCACACGGTTGTAACACAACGAGTACTACAATTTTTTTTTTGGTTCKATCAAGCCTCTTGATTATACAACACAATTTCGTCGATAAACAGCTCCCCTTAGTGGTCAAAATGAAATAGAACKAAAGCCTTTTTGCTCTTCACTTAAAGACTTCTTGCTAGGCCAAGTAAAAGGACAGTTCATCTCTTTGGAATCGGTTTTAAAGTTGGTACCGCTGGCAWAGTTGTCACAGAGGCAGCCTCTGATTACTCAATGTCTGCTTCTGGYCTGCAAAGGTAATCAGATCTGGGATTTCTGTGTTACTTTATTCATTTGCAAATCTCAGGAGCCAGATTCACCGCTGCTTGTTTGTTTACATACAAAGCAAATAAACCCAAATTTGATTATAATTCTCCATGCACAGGACAACTCTCAAAAGGAACAAGAGAATGCAGAAAAACTAGTAGGTGTTTGTCTCAAAACTCAGCTTTGAAAAGTCCTCTACAATTTAGGATTACCAGAGAGGGTCAGGTGGGGAAATGTTTGTGTTGCCTCTGATTTCTGAACTCTTCCTTTTTAGAAAAAAGAAGGAGTTTAAGAAATTTAGCGGCAGCAATTCTCMAAAAGTATAAAGCTTARTTCATCCRTGCACCATTCTACACAAACTGTCTCTGACCATGCACAGGTGGCAGGCATCATTTCAGAAACAATCTGCATGCAAATATTATTATTGAAAGCAACCATCAACTGCATGCTGAAATGATTATCYACCCAAAATYAAAGGCTAAGTTGCAGTCCCTTTAAAATTTGAATAATAGTCAAAGAGTGAAGTAGCAGTTGGGTTTTAAATTATATCGATGTAACAGCTTTTTTRCACATAGTTCATGGAACAAACATGAATGATCTGTCTTTCAAAATACCGAATATGGCAGGCAATTTCAAAGTGTAATTATTTTATGAAWTTCCCAACATAAAGAGATGCATGGTCTAAAATGACAGCGGCATACAGACACTATTCTGTGGAAGGAATGTATTTAAACAGCCTCTCTTTTCAGAAAACTACAAACCAGTATCTAGGACATACCACGGACAGTGATGATCCATTTTTAGCACACATCTGCAAAAGGACAAAAAAAGAAAAATTGAAGATTTTTATTTGATACTTAATTGCCAACTGCAGATCAATAGCAAAAGCCTCTATTTTTTTGTGAGATTTCTACGTGACACAAACTCAAGGTGATACTGTCTCTTTGAGTATTTTAAAGTAGGTATCATTTTAAGATGGAACATTGATTACTTTTTCAAGATCAAGCAGTGTCCTTGGTACTCTGCAAGATAAAAAGAAATTAAAATGATTTCTGCCCTAGAGGGCTTAAAACTTTTGCAAAAYACCACAGGCAAAGGCCTGGAATATTCCAAAAGGAAAAAGAAAAGAAAAGTCAAAATCATACTTTATTTCAGCCTGCCTAGGTTAATCAGTAAATTTTCACTAGAYGGCATGCTTCCTAGCAACTTAACGCTGATAGACTTGTAGGTGTGGGAACTGCGAACACTTCAGGGCCACAAGCAGCAGAAATGCAAATGCTAATGCTGTCACCCACGAACATACACCCCTGACTGCAGCTGGAGCAGAGCTACTTGGGTACCTTCAYGTGTAAAAAGACCCGTGAAGGACCAGCCCATTCACATAACTTAGTGGTGACTATATGCACTTCAGTGAAAAACAATCCAGTAACTTACATAGCACAAACGGAACAATGGTGACAACGATCAGGTTTTATTAGCTGGCATCTGTCACAGAACCGAACACCTGAAATTAAAGACACGTTAATACCAAGTAACAGAAAAGTGTTCTTTTTTTCAYGTTAGTTAATACTCCTCTCATTTCCTAACTATTCATATTCTTTCCTCTATCAYGTCCAAAGATGAGTGCATTTGCAGCTGATTTTTGCTGCCAGGTCATAATCAGATAAGCAACGCTCGTAATTCTTCTGGAGACTTGCAGATGCGGGGAACAATCCTCACTGCAAAGCAAACAACCAGCTTAAACGCGATAAAACAGAATTGTACACTCCTCTCTGGCTACCACATTTACCAGACTTCACATATGTTCCATTTTGATATTTGCCTATATAGCAGTTCTTTACTTCAGAATTCTTTGGCTTGTCTGACAGAAATGAACAGGTCAGAGCCTCCAATATGAACACGGATTTCCTTTAAGCTTTGAAAGGATTGCAGTTTGCATTTAGTCACAGAACAAGGTCCAGAAATCTGTTCACACAATTATGYCCTGCATGTCTAAGCTARGCTCCATTTTAAGTAAAAATGACTACAGATTTTGTCATTCTATTACTATTACCGAACGCAGACAACATAAGTAGGCTTTGGAACTGKAAAYACAAAGGGTAACGTATTGCTTCTCAAAGGCAGCACCTGGTACTCCACTGAAGATGAACCCAAGTGTTCGAGGCTYTTTTGTTTTCCCAAACATAAAACCTGACAGAAAAAGCATTCAAATTATTCACGCAAGAGTTACTCAGTGCCTGAGTGGCATTAGGAACGCCCTGATGGTCRCCAGTATCATCTGGATMGCCAGCACGTGCTGCTTCAGCGTGCTTGATTACATTGAGAGAAACAAAGCGCTCTGCTTAGCTGACCTCCATTCCCCGTTCTTGTGTACACCGGCAACTTCCTTGCAATTTCGGYGAGAATTTGCCTCTGCACCTCCGGCCTTTCTTCATTTTCATAGCGTTCTTTGTCAGCATAGGACATAYGGTACTGGAAGCAGAAGTCGTGAGAGGAGCAGTTACCCATGGGTAGCAGAGATAGTATTTCAAATACAGGCAAGTTTGGAAACTTCTTTTCCCCACTCCTTCTAATGAGACTAATCTAATGTGAAAATGTGTTTGTTAAGATGACAAAGGGAGATAGTAAGTGCYGGACAGCCAGAATACTATGCGACACATCAATAAGAAACGCAAAAGTGAAATCAARGATCACAAAACAACATACCAGAATTGCTACTACTGCYCCTTAGATTACTGTTTTTCACAAAAATRTTACGAACCATGATAAGGACACTTTAAGCACTTCCCTTGTGAGCAAGAACCTGTCCCCAGCCACAGTTTTATATTTCTAAAACTGGGATTAGTTGTTATTTATAAGTTTACATTCTTGTAATTAGGATCCGATTACAGTCACGTCTATTTGGAATGCCACACAAACATCGTCCTCGTCCTACTGCTCCAAACATGGTGYTTCATTAGTGTTTCATTAGWATTTCAGAAAGAGGTAACACAAAATGCAAAAAAAATTCCACCAATCCGAGCAACATGAAAAAGTAAATATTTGGTAGAAAAAGAATTGAAACAAATGTCTGCCTCTGACTGTCCTGTGCTCAAACCACTAAATCATACACTTGTCTTAAAATAAGCCACCTACGTTAAAAAAATGTACTTTTTTCACAGTGAATCCCAGTTTCTCTTTACCATAATATATCGTTACATTTATCTTTCATGATGCTGCTGACCAGGGAAGTACAAGGACTGGAGCTACTGGAGCTACATGCATACCTAGCACCAAATTAAAAGCCATATGCTATGTACACAGCCACAGTCCTCACTGCCACAGACATGCCACATCAGAATCTCAGCATGTTTAAAAGGAAAATGATTCTTCTATCCCCAATTATCACAAGAAAGAGTCTCACAGATGAAGCAAACTTAACCACTACAGAGAGGCCTACTCCAGCYGGCAAAGGGCTCCCAGCAGAGCAGGCAGTGCTGGACTTTGGTGGGACACTGAAGTTCACATACGCACCACAACAATCTGCCTCCAGAGGTCAAGAAACCCCACTACCATTACAAATGCACCCGTTTCCACCTGCACTGTAACAGCTTCCATGAAGAGTGAAAACCAAAACTGAAGGTCCTTCCTCAGGAGACTCCAGTAAGGCTAGGTTAAGGAAGGTCCTCGGGCTTTGGCTTGCAACTTGTTAAGTGCTTAGAGATCACTGACACTATAAATATGTAAGTTAATAATCATCAATCCTATTATTCTCAACATGAAAAATCCTGTTGGCTCCTGGAACACCTGCTAAGGCAGCTTTAAAAGTTAACACCATCTCTGACTTAAGTCATGCTCTTTGGGGAGTTAAAGGATTCTCAGTTCGGTAAATTACTCAGTTTTTAGGTCACTTTCCACCTCTTTAGGAAATCCGATCAGTTGTCCAGACCAACTAGACTGGAGGATTTTTCAGTTCTCTTTAGCATCYCTGCTTTCATTCTGCAGCAAATGAAAAGTGCTTGGACTCTTACCTTTTTGCCTGGCTGCACCGGGAGAGTAAAAATAGACTTGTGCTATGTGCACTAGACTAATGAACTGCAGAGATGCAGTAGATGTTTCTGGATATCCCATGGTCCAAACCCTAGTTGCTGCTTTGCCCAAGCTGGCTGGCATCTAAAACTCCTGGATGAAGATGGCAGAGTCAGAGGAGCTGGCGAGGACTCTCTGTTAACAGGTGAAAACTCACCTTTTGTTTAGCATTGCCGTCTTTCACGTTTTGCTGTTGTCTCTGTTTGGGGTGGGCTGCACGAAAACAGAAGGAAGTTAAGTCCTGCTTATTGCTGATGGAGTTGTTACTTGTAGTGTTCTAAYAAATTATTTCATTTCTTTAGGAAACATTTAGCTCCTTGTGCCTGATGTGGAAAAGACAGAGCCCTCTCCGGTGTATCTGAAGTCAAATACCTTTTTCTTCTGTGTCTTGGATGTGCCCACATCTACCTGAACAGAAAGGGATAAATCTTGGAGCTTTTCCTACCCATTTTTCTTCAGGACTGTAGTTCATTAGCTACAAGAAATGCACTTTCATTAATGTGCATTAACCAAGGACTTTCCTATTACCACTGCTGTCTCCAGTCAAAGAATCATTTATGGAAAACAAGGGCAGAGGGAACAACATGCTTYGGCAGCTTTAAGATGATATGCCCAAAGCTTTATACCCTCTGTCTTATATTTTTACGTTGAAGTATCACGAGATATTACCATATTTTTCATTATTATTTGTGGCACTAAATACTGCAGCACACAGTGCCAGATGGCTAATATTCAGAATAAAAATACTGCAAGGCCAACCTTAGAAAGACTCAATGCGAATGTAACAGCATGTATTCTACAACCCATACAACACTGGGCAAAAATGCAAAGCACCAGAACAGACTGAGATGAAATAACCAAAATACATGACAGATCATTTAAGAAAAAGGAACAGAAAAAAACCACAAACAACCCACAAAGAAAAGCCCCCAAAAAACCAAAAAATAAACAAAAACCCCCTGAACCTGAAGTAGAGCTTCCGTGGCACGTGGCGGGGCGGCATTCAGCCCCTCGCCGAGTGGGCTTTGCAGCTGACAGGGGGCTGAGAGGTCTCCGGGGAAAACACTGCGAACACTGTCTGCATGAAGGCTACTCTCAGCTGAGTTTTTGACGGCGTGTGCCTCCACCACGGCCGTCTGAGGACGTGTCTTCTAGGATCCCGCTGCTGTGCCAGCCCTGCCTAACGAAGGTCAGAGGGAAGACAGGTGACTTTGCACGGATACAGGGGACTTTGTCCTCGGTCGTCTTGAGACCATGTAATGGGTGTAATTTTTCAAAAGATGTATGCTTAGCATAGTGTTAAAATCAGGCTCTTTTGAAGTGTTTGAAGCAATAAAAATGGAAACACTCCAACACATTAGTCACTGGTAATTAGGGTAGCTTGTGGCTATAATGTGAGAGGTTAAACAGCCTTTTTCTGTGGCTGGCATTCTGGTTAGGATTTGAGAGGCATTCCAGTTAGGTTTTTAGATAGTTTTGTAGCCCTGTGTTACCTGCAACAGAACTAACTGACATGATAAATTTTAAATAGTTTGTAAAACAGCTAAGTGTATGTTCATATATACCATGTAACATGTTTGCCGTAACAAAATCCAAGACAAGTCTTGCTTAGTGTTAAGGTGGACAAGAACATGTTTTTGTAAGAAGAAAATCAAAATGCCATTTTTGTAACGTAATCAAACATTTTAAAATACAGCTCATTTATGCTAGTTATTCAGTTGACTACAAAATATAATTCACACTGCACTTCAAATGTATGTGTAGCTGCTCTGTTCTTAAATGCAAGGTCTGAGGATTAATAGTTCATATTTTTCTAGAAATAAGTACAACAGTCCCTATGTCCAAATCAGTACTATGCCTTTYGGCACATATTCTACTTGCCAAAATTAATTTTGTATCTCTGAGTGAGGGGTTCTATACCCCCCAACCTTGTCCTGTTTTCCCATTTTTAATTTCTTTGCATTAATTTCTTCCCATTAATTCTCCCTCTTTCTTCATATACTTTGGTGAAGCATTCCCCTCCTTGTGTTCATACCCTTCCAATACTGTTGATTCTAAATTCTGGTTGAGTATTGTCACTTTTCTTTATCCTCCAGCCTGACCCCTGAATTCATTTTGATTTCCACAGCTCTGGAGGCACTTTCATTTAGTCTGATGCCTGCCATACCTGGAATTGTCAGCGTTACCGTACGAAATATAGGTTTCAGTCTCCCCTTGGCATACTGATTATCTGGCATTCAGTGTTGATTCTTTCCATTTTATAGGAAAGCTTAATAATTATAAATCTTAGTTCAATAAATAAGTCTTTATGAAATTGTACTCTACTTTTTTACAGTTGGAAGAAATAAGTACTTGTTGCTATAAGTGAAGTTCATTACAATGTTATAGTCATATTAAACACCTTTAATGAGAAAGAACCTAAAAACATTATTAATAAACTCTAAATAAGATGTTATTTCGCCTCTATGCGCCGGGGCTTGTATTTCTTCTGCTGAGCTGATTCTGTCATGTTTTCTGACTGCCAACTCTAGAGCATGCATTGATTTCTGTCTGTCTCCAAGGAGATCCTCTGCTTCTACAGCTAAATCTGCAGGGAAACAGATAAGGTTTTTTTTGTGTGGCAAGCTACTTTAAACAGTGTAAGTTTATAAAACTCGTCTGTTAGTTTTCCATGTCTATAGCATGAGCTTTGTTCCCCTGGTTAGGTCATTTGGAGAGAAGGGGTTGTCCTGTTTCTGACCACTGTAGGTATATGGCCTCTTTTTCTTTGTGTGTCTCTCTCGGGGTTTGTGCAGAGCCTTGTACAGGTATCAATAATCTGGTATCATGTAAATGAACTGGTATCAAAAGGAGCAAGAGAAGATTGGAACTGGAAAAAAGAGTGACATAGTAGGGGGAGGAAATAAAACCAGCAGCATTGGAGAGTTATTAAAGAAGGAAGAGCAGGTAAAGGCAAAATTTGCCGGGAAAATACTAGTATCAAATATATTAAGTACCTTATTAGCCTTAAAAGTGTAGAGAAAATGAAATGATATGCATGAGCACAGAAAATGGAAATTCTAAAGCTGATTTTTTTCTCAGTTCATGGTAATGGAATATTAAAGTTATTAATTATAAAATTATATGCTGATCTCCTTCTGTGACCAGGTGACCYGCGTAGTGGATGAGGGGAAGGCTGTGGATGTGGTCTACCTGGACTTTAGTAAAGCCTTTGACACTGTCTCCCACAGCATTCTCCTAGAGAAGCTGGTGGCTCATGGCTTAGACGGGTGTAGTCTTCGCTAGGTAAAAAACTGGCTGGACGGCCGAGCCCAGAGAGTTGTGGTGAATGGAGTTAAATCCAGTTGGTGGCCGGTCACGAGCGGTGTTCCCCAGGGCTCAGTTTTGGGGCTGGTCTTGTTTAATCTCTTTATCAATGATCTGGATGAGGGGATTGAGTGCACCCTCAGTAAGTTTGCAGATGACACCAAGATGGGCAGGAGTGTTGATCTGCCTGAGGGTAGGAAGGCTCTGCAGAGGGATCTGGACAGGCTGGATCGATGGGCTGAGACCAACTGCATGAGGTTCAACAAGGCCAAGTGCCGGGTCCTGCACTTCGGTCACAACCCCAGGCAACGCTACAGGCTTGGGGAAGAGTGGCTGGAAAGCTGCCCGGCGGAAAAGGACCCTGGGGTTGGTGGTTGACAGCCGGCTGAACATGAGCCGGCAGTGTGCCCAGGTGGCCAAGAAGGCCAACGGCATCCTGGCCTGTGTCAGGAATAGTGTGGCCAGCAGGACTAGGGCAGTGATCATCCCCCTGTACTCAGCAGTGGTGAGGCAGCACCTCGAATACTGTGTTCAGTTTTGGGCCCCTCACTACAAGAAGGACATTGAGGTGCTGGAGCGTGTCCAGAGAAGGGCAACGAAGCTGGTGAAGGGTCTGGAGCACAGGTCTTATGAGGAGCGGCTGAGGCAGCTGGGGTTGTTTAGCCTGGAGAAGAGGAGGCTGAGGGGAGATCTTATCGCTGTCTACAACTACGTGAAAGGAGGCTGTAGAGAGGTGGGTGTTGGTCTCTTCTCCCAAGTAACAAGCGATAGGACAAGAGGAAATGGCCTCAAGTTGCGCCAGGGGAGGTTTAGATTGGACATTAGGAAAAATTTCTTCACCAAAAGGGTTGTCAAGCACTAGGACAGGCTGCCCAGGGAAGTGGTTGAGTCACCATCCCTGGASGCGTTCAAAAAATGTGTAGATGTGGCACTTTGGGACATGGTTTAGTGGGCATGGTGGTGTTGCGTCGACGGTTGGACTTGATCTTAGAGGTCTTTTCCAACCTTAATGATTCTATGATTCTATGTTTTCCATGTTCAATTTTTAGGGTCTTACTGGAAGTACGTAACAGGTTCTACCACTGGTGCAGTGTACAGGCATATGGAACCAGCTCTTCTCTCCATATTTAACAGGACAAGCCTGTAATAATACAGTTGTCTCGGAATGGCATTGTGAGGTTTAACAATATGTGTTCGTCGATTGATTCCATGAATCTCCATTAGAGAGGCATTAGAGCTACGTCAAACACTGCCATGCCACGATTCAGGGTTCTTCTATCCACAGGCAGGATATTCCGTGTAGCGTGTGTCCAAAGAGCTTGATAAGGTGGAAATGCTGGAGACATATCACACGGCTGAGAGCCTGTGCTGCAGGTCGGATCGAWYGGTGATGTCTCTGCGTACACACACATAAATCTGACAGTTGGGCATTTGTATTCAGGAGAAATGCACAATTACATATTCAGTCTTCCTTGAATCCTACCTCTTCTTCTCCTCTGACCCTGCACTAATCTTATGTAAGTTTCCAGTATCCTGAAAGGTCCCCAAAAAACCAAAAACCAACCACCCAAGTACAGACAGAAACCCTGCAGCAGAGCTTTTGTGCCATGCGGCGGGCGCGGCGGGCCCGGGGGGCGGCGCCCAGCCCCTCGCCGAGCGGGCCCTGCAGCCGACAGGGGTCTCCGGGCAAAACCTGCCGGAAAGCAGGAGGCGGCGGGGGAAGCCGGAGGCGGAGGCAGGGGACGAGGCTCCCGCCGCGACCGCTGCCTGGCGGCGGACCCCGACAGGCCCTTGGCGCCCACCGCCTCCGAGACGCCCACGCGGCCCGCCGCCCGCGAGCGGCTCGAGACAGGGGCACCGGAGAGCGGCGGGGACGAGACGTCACCGCGCCGGGAGGTGCTGACAAAAACGCCCCGCCCCTCCCCGCCCGCCTCCCGTGCCTACGCTCCTGCGGCGGCCTTGAGTGGCGGCGCCGACAGCCAATAGAGCGAGGGCGGGCGGGCGCGCTCCCCCCTGCCCCCTCCCGGCGGCGGCGCGAGCGGGCCGGCGCGGCGCGTGGCGGCAACGGCCGGCGCGGGGGGCGGGGGCGCGCCCGGCGCATGGAGGCGATGCCCTGCCAGAACCAGCGGCTCGGCCCGCGGCCGCAGGACGAGCAGCCGGCGGCGGCCACAGCGGGCGGCGGGTCCCGGCTGATCCGCTTCGCGGAGCCCGGCGAGGAGAGCAGCGGCTGCCCCAGCCCGGACAGCAGCAGTAACGGGGTGGTGGCGGCGGCGGCACCGCCGATCCCCGCGGGGGAGGGCGGCGCGCCGCCGATCGGGCCGCAGCTGAAGCTGCTGCCCATGAACGACCAGCTGCGGGAGCTCCAGACGATCATCAGGGACAAGTGAGCGGGCGGCGGGGCGGGCAGCGCCCGGGGAGGCCGCGCGGCGCCGGCGGCGGGAAGCGTGGCCTGAGGAGGAGCCGGGGGGGGGATCGCCGCCCGCCAGCCCCCGCTTCCCTCGGGGAGCCGCAGTCCCGCCGAGCCCGCTCTCGGCCGGCCTCCAGCGCCGGCTCCCGTGCTCGGCGCAGCTTCCCGAGGGATGCGGCGGCGGACGCTGCCCGTGGGCTCCCGACGCGGCTGCCCGTCAGGCAGGTGGGGCCCCGCCGAGGCCGGTGGCCGAGCCCAGGGGCGGCGGGCGGGCCTCTCGGCGGGGCGTGCTCCCGTGCCGGGCTTAACGCCCGCGCTCCGGGGCGCTGCGGCGGCGCGGCGGCGCAGCCATTGCTGGTGACGTGTGGCCGGAGGGCACGGGAGGGGAGGGGAAGGTGTGCGCCGCCGCCGCGCCCGGCCCGCCCGCCCTTCACCTCGCCGCGCCTCGCCTCGGCGGCAGGCAGCGCTCCCGGGGTCTTCGATAGCCGGCTGCGCCTCGGGGCCGTCGGTGACAAAGGCATTAATGCGGCGGCTTTTAAAAGCTCTTACAGATTTTTGCGCTCCCTGATGTGAGGTTTTTGCGTACCTCCACACCGTGGACGGCTCAGAGCTTGCTTGCCACATCATCGTCACGGTAGAAAGGAGTAAAAGCCCTTGATAAAGGAAGCTGCAGCTTACTGTCACACCGTCGTGCCTTGGCAGGAGCTGGGTCTCATTAGCACTGTCTGGATATCGTATACTGTACGCAGGATGGGGTGGATTAAGACAACGCGGGTGTAGGAGCACAGACTAGATTTAAAGGTTGGCAAAGGACAGGTGCTAGGTTTGGGAATAAATGGCAGGGAAATCACACGAGTTCGCTGAAGATTGGGACTACCATGTTCAGGAAAATGTAAGGGCGAAGTCTTTGCAGTCTGTATTGGGGGTGTGTATTAAGGATTTTGGAACAGAAGAAAGCAGATCACAAGAGCAGCCTGAGAGAGCTAGAAATAAGAAAAAGATTGGAGAAACGTGGGACTAGCTGAAATGAAAGTTAACTGGAATCAGATGTTTGAGGAGCAGGGACTGGAACAAATTAGGCAAAAAAGAATAGTTTTGGAACAAAAAGTTGGGGGTAGCATAGAGACTGGGCCATGGTGGGCTGGGAGGAATGGGAGAGAGACAGTGTTAAGGAGGGAGGCAGACAAGGAGAGAACAGTTCGTTTATTTAGGGCACATTACCTGAAAGGAGATTGCCTTTTTTGAAGGCATTATTTTCCATTGTTGTCACTTTGTGTAACCAAGAGTCCTTGCTGCCACCATACCTTGTGAGACATGAGGGTGTTATTCCAGTTTTACAAATCTTAAGCTGAAGTGCAGAAATCCATGCAAAATTATGCCCCACTGCTGAACATCCAATGTGAGATACTTCAGACTGAATGTTTTATTGTGCCTTACATAGCATCTCAGATGTTGAAAGCATACCTCCCACTGACCACATTTGTAGCTTTGGTTGTTCAGCACTTGGAAGGTGATATCATAAGGTATTAAATTTAGCATGCAACATATGACAAACATAAGTAGTGGCCATCTATTAAAAGCACAATTTGCCTACTGTGCAAAGAACCACCAGCAGACACAGTGGTGTGAAATCAAATTTATCGATAGAGTGATCAGGTTGTGAATAAAACCTTCTCTTCCTGCAATGCATTGGCTTTCTAACATCTGCGATAGCTAACACATAGCACAGACACAGTTCTTCCCCTTGTTTCATATCTGTCCATCTGCGTAGTCCAYGTTTTGGTATTTCCTGGTTCTTGAGTGCTTAACTTTGTAGCTAATAACACTAGTACATTTTTATGCAAAACTAATCATCATCTCTCAAAGACAATATCTACATTAATTTTATTAGCTTACATGAGCCTTGTTACCTTAAACTAGTTTTTTTAATCTTCAAAGCATTCTGGAAAAACATAATCTCATTGCAGGCAGGAGCACACAGAGGTAGCGCAGTCTCGATACAAGGAGGACAATTGTGGCAAGACCACACAAAAGATCTCTGCAGGCGAGAATGTCTGCTTGGCTGCTTCCCTGCAGAGCAGAAAGGGAAGTTGTAGGTGGGCTAAGCAGAGAGAGAGAGAGAAAGAGGAAATCCAAACTAGGCTTGGTGATGGCCTATAAAAGGTTTTGAGGTTAGTGAAAAGGAAATAGTGTATAGTTCTGATAGCTAGGCAAATACTAGCACTGTGGTTGCTGTACCTAGCTTGTTTTTTTTTTATTATTATTTCTTGCAAGTAGATTTTGAACTCTTGCAAATACGTTTACTAAGTTTCTGGTTACAGTGAGCTTATCCAGAAACCAGCACCTGCTATTTTAACTTTGAAGAGATTTGCATCAGCTTCATTACACGAGACTTTGGTAAGGGGAAGTATAGAATAAGACTTGTAAATAATGAATTACTCATAATAGCTGCAGTGATGGCAAACTGTGCTTTATTCTGTGACACTGCCTTGGCGGTGGAGATATAAATGTCACTTCCAAGCTCCCTTCCTGACCAGTGAGGAAAACTGGACAACAGCCTGCTCAGAAAGGCAGGCATAGGCTTTGTATGTAAGGACAGTAGGGAAACATTATTTTTACGTTCTGTCCCAGAAAGTCAGCTGCATCTCAGTAAATAAGAGACCTCGGACTGGCCTATTTTAGTGCCTCTCATTCAGAAAGATGCTAAAAAGTGCTCAGCTGCAAGGGTTGGAGGATTTCTTATGCACTGGTTAGAAACTTGCAGTAGCCTTTCCCTGGGCAGGTGTAATCTGCCRTAAGATGACTGACTATATGACCACTGTAGCATTCAAACCAAGTGCTAAAAGAAGCTCCTCAGAAGAAGTATCGTATTTGTGAATAAGGAGCTATACGGCTAAGAGGAGCTACTAGTCAAAAAATCCGATTTAAACTGTCAAAAGGGTATGTTCACATAACACTGCTTGAGGAAGAGGGAGAAGCTGTGTCATCTACAGGGCAATTAGATACCTATCACTTAATCTTTCTTTCCGGATTAAAAAAAGAACAGGTAACAGCATAGCTGCCTTAACTCAAGGAGGATATTTGGATTACTTAATGCTGCAGAAGATGGATGTTCCAGGTACAGCAGTCACCTGAAAAGGTCATGAAAAGGACAAAAATTAAAAGGCAAGCTACTGAGGGGAGAGAAACAGAATAAAATTAGAGAAAAAAACCAGTCACTTTGGGACTATTCCTGTGAAGTAAGGAAGGGATAGATACTCCAAGTGCAATGCAAGTTAGAATCAGGCATGCTTACGTGGAGCTAAGGATGGTCAGGCCAGATGCAGAAGACCTCAGGGACTCTATTTTGTCCATAGTGTGAGCTGCTCAGAAAAGTGGAAAGCTCTTTCCTTGTTCCTGAAAGGATTCAGAGGAAGAAATTATGGCCTTTCAATTGGAGTAACTCTGCACCTTAGAAAAGAAAAACCCACCTTCATGTGGCTGGTCATCATGTCCTGTGGTGGCTTCAGAGACAGCTGGCTGAATCAGTAATGGCCGTCTGATRGACTAAAATGACCATGTATTTCTTTTGCTTCGTTAAAGTTAACAAGAACTAGGTCTGTGTGCCAGAATCAGGGAGATGGATAGATCACTTCAACTTGAGCATGCRTGGGTTTGCTTGTTTGTCCTCAGACTTGTTCACTTTTCCGTCTAGCGAATGCTTAACGGGTGGGCAGATGCCTTTTACACTGTRTGTTGGGTATGAATTTTGAGTTCTCTAATGGGATGTGAACTGATGCATTTAAGTATTGAACGTTTGGGAACAAACAGTTGTAGCCTCTTGCTAAGGAAGATGCAATCTCAAAGTMATTTCTGGTCTGCACAGACTAGAACCAGGGATCTGGAAGCTGAAATGAGTAGTGCAGCAATTTGTAATGTAGAGCTCTGGTTTCTGTTGAAGCAAATTCATTAGGTCAGATTGGTAGTGTCATTTTAACTCCTGATTTAACAACAGACATGATTTAAATGTAGGTATTTAAAGGTTATTGTGTCTGTTACGTGAGATCATTCTGTTGTGTTCTGCTAAGGCTTCTTATTCCCTCGGGAACTGAGTGAACAATATAGCAATGAAGACAGTAAAGCAGTAGGACACGCAGTCCTGACTGCTATACAAAGTAGGAGGATTGRGGCGTGTGTAACTCGCCTGCAATAAGTGAAGATGGCTACTGCAGGCAGGAAGGAAGGGTGGGATCCCTTTCACATACCACCCCCCCCCCAGCCCAGGCGCTGGAAAAAACTAAGTACTGAAGTACATTAAGTACTGAAGTGCTGCAGGTAGAACATGGTCCTGTTTCCCAGCTACATCATCTCCCCTTAATGGCAGCAGTCCRTCCAGTGCCTTAAGTTTTCCTATAAAGGCCTTTTACAAATTCTGTTTAGGGAAGCGGCTTTTTTTCAGTCTTGCCTTCATGGTATCCTGGGTGTCTCTCAAGAAGTTCTTCTGTAAGGTGACTAGAGAAACAGGAATTACTAAAGCGCATCAGACCACGACCTGCATAGCCTACAGCCGTATCAGTGGTTGTAACTAGTACCAAGTGCTAAAGCAGGAAGAAACCCTGCAGTTAGTTTGTGTTACGGTACATTCCCAAACCCCATTTCTTCTCAGCTCTTATCAGCCATGCTTCCATACCTTCAGAAACAAAATAAAACTAACTTATATTGTTTAACACAATGGTGGTGGTGTTAGCCATGTGCTATACAACAGTCAGGTTTTAATGCCTCACTTTTTTAGATGTTGTCTTGTTAGTTGATTAAGAAGCTGAAAAAGTTTCTAGTCTGCCATCGATCGTTACTTTTTATACTTCTAGCTGCTATTGAAGGTGAACAGTTGCAGTGTTTTCAGGTAAGCCTCTTTTTCTGGCCCCTTGCAACTCTCATATGATGTGGGGCTTGAAATCTGGTCACAGCTTTCCAGGTGCCGGTATACAAGAGGTCTGTCATTTTCAGTATTACTATTATTTGYGTCTCATTTTTATGCACCTTTGTTTTCTGTTGTCCTCCTCCCCTCAAAAAACAGGTGTAACTGACTAAGGGCGTTCAGTGAACTGTGCATAAAAACATCTGTGTCTCTCTGCAAGGACAGAGTAGTTAATTTAAAGCCTAGTAATCTGTATTAATAGCTCATAGTATTCACTCTAAACATGTATTGCTTTGCAGTCAAAACCGCAGTCTTGACATTGTTGGGTTTGTCTTACCACCCATTCATGAAATATGGCTAAATTTTCTGAAAAGCCATAGTCTAGTCTGGAAGGATCTAGATGCGGCACCTACACACGTTGCTACTTCCCTTTTTTTTTTTTAATATTTATACACACCACAGATGGAAATATGAATCCCTTAAAAAAAACTTAATAAAATCAGTTTGTATGATTGTAGGGTTTTTGGTGTGGTTTTTTGCCATTTTGGGATTGTGGGTTTTTTTTTTTTTAGCATGTGCCTTTCTGGTTAATGTCAAAGTGGCAGAAAGTTATGAATATCCTGTTATTACCAGGAAGAAGGAAAAAACAAAAACAAACAGTGTTTTTAATGTGTTATTAGCCCAGGGAAATAAATTAGATTAGGCTGACACTCTTTTTAAAATGCCTTTTTTAGTGTGGCTAAGTTACCAGTTGCCCAGGAAATAAGCAGACAAACCTCTTGACTTTCACTCATCTAAACGTAAGATGTTGCAGAATCTTGGGGATTAAATGCAAAACTCTCTTTATGGTATTTAAGGAAACATCCAGAGTATCATGCTTTGAAAATGAGAGAGGGCTATGCCTGCTGTGATTAATAGAAAGTTTCACTAAAAAGTACCTGCTTATGATGTTGAAGCTTTGTCTGAGTGTTTTTAAGGCTAGCATACTGTAAGTGTTGGCTCCCTAACTGGAAATTTGTCCTACTCTTGTGTAGTGAGAGTTGGTCTTGACATAGGAAGCAAGGTGTTAAAATCTGCTTTTAAAATTCAGGCTTTTAACACGGCATACTCACACAGTATGTAGCAGGAGGAGGTGAGCTTATTCTGGCTTCTGAATGGGCGAAAAGCCATGCAGTCATGTGAGGAAAAAGTTGCACCCAAGCTAATAAGACTCGTTAATCCCTGCTCATTTTAGGCTCAAGTTCACTAATCTAGTCACACTATGAATGAATTCCAGATAAGAGGTATATCGTGCTTATCAGGTGTGTTAACTCAGTCTCAGGGCTAGGGATCTGCGTTATCATTGTCCCGTGGTTTCTGATTGACTTATGAACGGGCAGAGCAAAGCTCTCTTGCTGTGAGCTGTAGGGAACGTACCAGGTTGGTGCACATCTGAGCTTGTGAGGTGTTTCGGAACTGAGCTGGAACGATAGTACAATGGAAAACCTACAGAACATCATCCTTAGGTTTTCATGCTTTAATTGCTACTGGTACGGTGCAGCAGTGTTACCAATAGGAAGAGGCAAACCCCTGCGTTAGCTCACCACATCTCAGTCTTCACCACCAAGCAGGAAACCCATGAAGCAGAATCTCTGTGGGATAAACTTTGTATATGGTAGGAAACTTTTCTCCGAACTGCCTTTAGAATATATTGTCCTTGAATTAATACTATATTTAAGAAATGGTCTTAAAATTATTCCCCAGTTTAAAATGGAAATTATTACCTTTTTCAGGAAATCCAGTAGAGGAGACTTCGTATTTTCTGCTGATCGTCTGGTAGGTGAAGAATTTCTTCTTGGTATTGTGCTTTGTAACTCTTCCATAAAATGGGCCTTTCAGGCTAGAATAATGGTGGTGTGAGAGCAACTTTTCTACACAAAGGAAGCTGCTGATTGACAGCAGCTTTCTGTTTAGGGACTTCTGTTCTCTATTATGGACTGCTTTCATCTCAAAGGGTTCCAGAAACCATGTTATTATCAAACACAACTACTTTAGGACAGAGAGCAGTAGTAATAAGAGAATACTGTTTAAAAACAGATGCACAGAGGCTAGCGATAATTCAGTTTTACTTTGGAACAGTACTTTTGATCTTGTGAACAGAGCTGTACAGTTTCTTACAGTCTAGACGTTAACAATTGCTTGCGTGCAGAAGTGCCTCCTGGCACTTGTTGTGTATTAGATTAATAGCTCTGGGTGCATCCACACTGGGAATTTGTTTTTAGCCATATGGTAGTTACTAGCACGGACAAAGCAATTTGAAGTTTTCACACATTTTAGTAAGTCAGAACAAAGACTGTTGGGAATGCAACATTTATCTCATTTAAATTACATGCTTAAAGAAAACCACAACACTCACGCCCACACATATACTTCCTTGTATTCATGAGGGTGTTTGCTGTTTGGAAATCCGCATTCATTAACAAGAAAAGTCTGTCTTTCCTCCTATAGCAAAGATCCAGAGACCATTCAATTACCAAAGTCCAGAGACCATTCAATTACCAGCACCATTTGCTACAGCAGGCAGGTTTCCTGTGATGAGCCCAATCTTAATCCATGCCTGATCCAGGCTTGCTCAGGGCTTAGATATGACCACAACCTTAGATTGTTACTGCAGTGCCACTTTCCCCCCTGCTTTTCCCTTCTTGAGGATGTTTCTTGCATTCCCATTCACCAAGAACAGTAAAGGCCCAAGTCAACAAATCCCATCACTCGTAGATCAAGTGACTGACTGGAGTGCCTTCTTTGCCAATAGTACTTCATAACAGATAGGCAGAAGGTCGCAGCCCCAACTTTGTTCTGCACCAGCAGTTCTTAGCAGATGCCATTTGAACAGGCACGTGTCCTTTACAGTTCATTGGGCGAGTAGGAACAGCCCAGGAAACATCCACCACCTGTGAAAGACTAGCTCAGCTATGTGTCGTTCTTCCTGGGTTTTGTGGTTTCAGGTTCCTCAAATGCCTAAATTTGCAAATAAGATTCAGGAAGCCAACAAAGGTCAACACCAGCAATCCCACACATTTAGAGGGTATAGGTCTCCAGTGCAGGGGTCAGGCCCCTTCCCCACCAGTACTCCCTTCCCAGGAAGGGTTTCTGGTTAACATTCTCATTTTACCTTGTATTAGATTCCCATCATGCTGCACCCTTTAAAGAGCATTCATTCCTGCCGACTTCTTGAATTAAAGAGAAGGACTATATTCCTAATCTGTATTTTAAAAAAGAGATAAACAATGGCTATTCCAATACTGACAGGAAAACCCTTAACAGTCTTGACTGTACCTTATTGTTGTTAATCAGTGCGAAGGCCCTCTCCCACATACCTTTTCACTTTACTTGGAGGTCCTGTGCCATTCTGAGGGAAGCACTGATTTTTTCCCCCTCATTGCTAGAAACTGCAGCTTCCAGGCAGTGAGTTAAATTCAGGCTACGGGCTGGCCAGCGCTTGTACAGGTGGGGAGCTGCTCTTCACAGAAACGCCTCTGTTTGCTGGTCATGCASATGTTTGCTACAGAACCTGCTGATCTGTGTTCCATTTTGCAGGAGGAATTTTATCAAAACAATATGTAGGACTATCTCATTTTCTGTATGTTATTCCTAGGTGTGGCAAAGAACAGTTACAATTTCATGTGGGATGTGGTCTCTRCTAAACTTGGTGGGGTGCAAACATAGTTAAGACTTGCTATGTTTTCCACCCAGTTAGCAAACAGAGCTTAATGGCAAGATGCAATACATGAAGAGAAGAAGCATATGCATGGGATTGTAGGGTAACAAAGTACATCTTGTTGCAGAGAGAAAATGAGAATGAAGTTAAGCTTGCTGCTAGCTTGGCAGTTGGTGGCAGTATCTCGTAAGGTCACCATAGGAAGAGGTCTTAAGGAGGGATTCTAAAGCTGATGAATTTCTGGTGGTACAGTTTGTTCTTCTGGCAGTTTGTGTCACATGTAAGGGGATGACACARAAGAAATGTTCAAAGATACTTGTGAGAGAAAGGAGTTAACAGGTGGTAAAGGTTAGCAGGGAGTTTCTGAAAGCCACTGCCAGCGCTGTGATCCTGAAGCTGAAAGAGGTGGGGTTAAAGTTGTGAGGATAAGGACAACCCACCTTGTCTTTGTGAAGGAGGAGAGGCAGCTGTGGGAAGTAAGCCTCTAACATGGGAGACAATCAATCGTTATGACTTGCGGTAGTAGATACCTGGACAGGCAGACCTCAAAGCGGTAGTGAGACCAATTTGAGAAACACCAGCAGACAACTCCCAGTGCAAGAGGCTCACACTGAACCCTTGTGTGTGTGCTGCCCAGCACCCATGCACTGTGGAAGCATTTAATTGATGTCACCTTGCAGGATTGCTGTAGAACTAGTGAGATGCTCACAAAGCCCACAGCATTTTTACTGAGACCACCTGAGAATTTTTTTCCAAGGCCTGCTCAGTAGGAGGTACACAACAAGCTAGGTCCAGCCCTGTGAAGTTAAGCTGGTGCTGCGCAGCAGCTGAGAGGTGTGTTGTTGTGGGCTAAGGAACCAGGCGAGTAAGAGGAAGAGGAGCCATGTCCCAGAGGCACAGAGGACATTGCATGTCTAGAGTTTTAGCAAGGATCAAGCAAAGTTGACTTGCAGCCTGGATTCAGGCAGGCGTTTGTCGTTTACACAGCACTGACCTAGAGCCTCCGTTGGAAAGTACAGTAGTGCTTTTCAGCAGAAGGTAAATATTGTGGTTTGACCGGAGGTCTGAGGTTGAGGAATTAATTAGTTTCTCAGCCCTACCAGCAATTCCCTGCGTTACACTGAACAGGTCAGTTCACCTTTCTGCCCACCTACCTCTCTTTCAGCGGGGTGATAATGCATACTTTAGAAGTGGTTTGAAATCCTGAGGTGCAAAGAGCTGTATAGATACAAAGTATGGCTGACAGCCCCACTATTCTGCCTTCCCTTCAGCTTCCAAGAAAAGCTACAACATAATGGGTTAGAGGATCCCCCTAGAAATTACTATGATCTTGGAAATTAGGCGATGCGTGGCTATCACATAAAATACAGTTAGACTACTGTCTTCCCACAAATAGGGGAAGATAATAATGGTCACTCCAGAATTTGTTTAAATTCTGCTTTCTTGGCATTTAAATGCTTCACCTTTTTCCAAATTGCAGGCAGGCGGAAGAGTTGTAACATGCAACTGCTGAGGATCACAGATACCTTTTGGGGTGGCTCTAAAAGGGCTCCCATTTTTCCGGTTTTGTCTGGTCAGAGCAGCACCACTTCTGACTGCACCCTGGCTGGTTTCCGTATTTAGTGATCACACCTCTTCTAAATGAGAGTACTGTCAGCCTGCTTTCTATAGTTGCCTATATCCAAATTTCTCTGTTCACGGACTCTGAGGAACTGGTCAAACCTGATTTCTTCAGTGGTATTTCAGTGTGGTAAGGAGACTTTCTTCATGTGCTTAATTGGCTGAGAAAAGGTAGATTTCACTAACATTTCCATATCCTTGAAATGTCTGTGTAGTAGTTAGCTAAAACTCCTTGGACCTCTATTAACTGTTGTTTTTGCTGACAGTTCTAACAGRTCTTGTACTAATGAAGGTTCAAAGCAAACAGTATTTCCCTTTGCTTACTGCAAAGGCTCTGGGGTAAATATTAAGCGTAGAACTGTAAAAAATGAGCACATTGACATATAATTTTGTATATCAGCATTAAATACTTAATCTAAAACTTCAGCATAACTCTGTAAGCCTTGACAGTTTAACTAGGCCTGCTAGAATTTAACATCCCTTTTAGCTTTTTTTTTTTCAAATTAAAAATAGACTTTTTGTTATTCCTTTAATTCATGGTTTTAATTTCTGGTCAAACTCTTCTACRTTGGGACCAAAGCTTTACTTCCCTGCTTCACGTGGGGCCATAATGATACCTGTTTTAGCTTCCAAGCAATGGCAGCCACCTCTCTGGGAGAGGAGCAGGGCTGCTGGTTCTCAGGGCCAGAGAGAAAAGAGGTGGAAATTATAATCCCTGAGCGTGGGGGCGGCAGAAAGCGTAGTGCAAAAATAAATGTTTTATCAACACTGACAAGTTTACAGAAGAGTCCTTCCCAGCCTCTGTCTACAACATTGATACGTGTAGTAAAACCAAGGAGATTATTTGACTGTGGACCTTCACTGGTTTACTCTAAACTTTGGCAGATAACATGGAGCGATGATAACCCTGTCAACATGACAGCAGTATGAAAAAAAGCGTTTCTTCCAAACCTGGCTCATTGGTTGGCTTTTTTTGGTGAAATAACTTTAAAAAAATAAAATTGTGTACAGGTGTCCCAGAAACCTAAAATTAAATCAAGGATTTCTCAGCTTGTTTATGTGAGAAGATGTGTCTTTCAGTAGAAGAACACTGGTGCCTTCAGTCTCAGGATTAAAGTAATTGAGTCAAAAGACTGAGTCAAAAAGCCTACTTGCAGAGAGACAGGAGGAAGAAGAGGAGGAAGGTAGTAGAGCTGGCTTCTCTACATATGCTTGTGTGCTGGAGACACCAAACATGCAATGAGTCAAGCACAACGGTGACTGACAATTCAGAAGGACCTGTTTCCCACATGCAGTTTTGCTACAGTGGAAATATTACCCGGTGAATTGCATTTTTAGTCTTTTGCTCCCATTATATGTCCATTGCACCCTTTGACACCTTCACTGCTTTAGTCTGACCACCACCTCTGAATATGGCTGCCACAAACCCAACTTTAGGAAAAAATTGTCATATTAAAATGACTAAAAATATCTTCAAAGAAGGATTGTAAATTTGAGGGACCATTTCTAATTCTTAGTAGAGGCTGCCTGTATGCTAGGAACTAGGGCAGAATGGAAGAACAGGAAAAAATCTTCCAGTCTGCTCTGCCCCATTTCTGGAATAAGAAATGTCTGAAGTGAGCAGGATACGGTCCCAGGAGCAGTCRCCTCATTTCTGCCATCATACAGTGACTTTTGCTTAACAGGTTTCATCTTTGGCTTGGCAGTAGCTTTCCTTGAGCAGTTCTGGCCTGTGAATCTTTGGCTCGCTAGCAGAGAGGATTTTTACATCTTTAATACCCAGAGCATCTTTCATGGGCAGTCGTTCTGGGTTCAGATGAATACGTTTCGGTAACTTTGCCTGGGGTGCAGCTGCAGGGCCAGCACCGGGGCAGAGCTGGAGGTTTTCTGGCCAGGCGAGGCTGGAGGGTGTGTGGCTTACTAGCTGCAGCTCCAGCAGAGATGTCCCTGCCGAACTGGGCAGAGCATCCCACAGTAACCACAGCTGGCCGGTGCCAGAAGAAGGAGGTGATAAAGAGCTTTCTAGATCTGCTGACTTGTCTTTGGGCATTTGGTGGTGCATTTACATTGCTGCAGCTTCTGTGGCTGTTCTGGCAGCCCCACTGCAGTTTAGTCATAGAAATACGGATGTGAAAATAGACTTCAGAGCCTAGCTGATGTGGAACTGAGAGAAGGTGAATTTTCCCTTCTTCTCACTAGTATTTTCTGTCAGCAAAAGGAAGTTGCATTGGCGCTTCACTCATTTGTTGAGAAAAATTTGACTGTGATGCCTATGCCTGCCCGATATAAGTAAAGTCAGTTTTATGATTGCCAATTAACACCCCCCCCCCAATTTTGTTTTGTAATGCTGCCTTCATTTGATTTGTGGACAAAATGTAGGCATCACTCCCAAAAGGTCTCTAAATTCAGTCCCTAACTACTATTAAAGAGACCCTTTTAGACCCTTCAGGCTGTTAGGTGTTCACCTAGTGCTTGTGAAAACTACTAACATTTAGCATCTTACCTCCATAGATAACAAATCCCTTTAGGCTGACTGATCTCTTTGGTTCTACAGATCAGACTTGTGGTTGAAGAGGGACTGAACCAGCTGCCATACACAGAATGTACCGTGACCACTCCAACAGGTATGTGGGAAATTACTCCTCCCCTAGGTAGGAGGAGGTGGAAGTGGAAGCTTAACTAACACAAAAAAATACGGAACTGTTACAAGAGTCACAAAATCGTAGAATATCTCCAGTTGCAAGGGACGCATAAGGATCATCGAGTCCAACTCCCTGCTTCTCGCAGGACTACCTAAAACTGAACCATGTGACTAAGAGCGTCATCCAGATGCTCCTTAAACTCCGACAGGCTTGGTGCCGTGAYTGCTCCCTGGGGAGCCTGAGGCTGAAACAGTTTAACGTTCAGGGTAGAGTACAGAGTTAAGGTCCCTTCCGGTATTTAAAAAACTAGAAGGTGCGTAACAACACAATTGAGCAAAACATACAGTCATACAGTTGTCATTTTAGGAAGGTTTTAAATTGGTCTTGCAAAACCATGATGAAGATTTACCAGCGTATGTGCAAGATCAGTTTACTTGCCCATACTGCAATGTTGAATTAAAACTGATGACATTTCACATGCCCATTAAGGAAAAAGTACTTGGTACAAGCAGTTTTTCCATGCCAGCCTAAATCTGTCTCTGTTTGCAACGGGGGGCCGGCTGGGGGCGACGATAAGCGGGAAATAAAAAGTGGCTGTGTCGACACTAGAGGAAACCCATTGCAGTAATTTTGGTTTGCTCCTATTAACTGTAAAGATACATAAGGTTGCAGGCATTACTCAGAGGTAGCTGCTTAGTGCATCAGCAACTTCTTGGGAACCGCTCAAGTACACGCTGCGAACGCACAGCACACCTGTAGGACACACCAGGCGAGTCCTCTTCCCCCTGAGAATGTCATTGGCATTTCTGCAGGGTGAGAGCAGCTCTGTACATTCACACCCTCTTCCCMTCTGCAGTAAATCATTTGTATGTCTTTACTTTTAGTTAGAGAAAAAATGGACTGAAAACACTCAATTCTGAAACTAGACAGAGTTTAGGAGGGCACTCAGGAGGCACAATCACTTACCTTTGCTGCTTTTTAAATAAAACAGCAGCTACTTCACTTCTTGAGTGTTGGCGTCACATCTGTTCCAGGTCAGTCAGTGACGGATAGATTGATGACCATCTTCTCTCTGCATTATACAATTTGACTGGCAGGTCCTCTGCAAGTAACATCACTCGGAAGCTCTATGGTTCTTTTTGAGCAGGTCACTAACCTGGCCAGGCTGTGGGCAAAGAGAGTCGCAGACCTTGCCCTCTGAGCACACGTCGTCTTGGTGAAAAGACGTAGTTTCCTGCCCTTACTCCTAGCCACACTGTAGATAGAGTCTTACTGTCTGAAACTGTCTGAGCTCTGCAGTCAGTGTTTGCCCTCTCACTCCAACACCTGTGCCCAGTGAGGGAGCTAAAATGGCCCCAGCCAAGCTCTTCCAGTAGGAGATGTCCCTTAAGAACTCCGGTGCTTCTGCGTGAATTCCTGCTTATCTATACTGAGCTCTTCCCCTCCAAGCATTTGTAAGATGCCGTAAGCACAGGTGATTTCCGCTCTTCTGGGCTCAGAAGCAGAACACCCCTCAAGGACATCAGTGAAACACCCTATTCTTTCTCTTTTAAGGGAGCTCTTGGACTTTTGAGTCAGGCAGGGAAATATGCAACACCTGTAAGGAGCATGACCACATGTTCTTCCCAGCAGTGGTGCTGGGCAAGCTGGTTACCAGCTTCTGGGGTTAGGTCTGAAGAACTATGACTGGGAAGATCTTGCTTTGCTGTCTTTATCTCTGAATTAACAAGAGACCTGAGCTCACAGTCCTGATGATCATGCCTCTCTCATATGCATACCATTGCCCGCTTTTTTCTTTCAGTGATCAAGAACACAACAGCAGCAGCATTGCAGCAGCATATTTCAGTTCTAACTCTTCCACCTGCAGCACTGGACTGCATTTACCTGGCTTCTTAGGGGACATACTGTTTACCTTTATTTTGCATAGCATCCTTCATTTCAAGTAATCCCAGAATACCTGAGTTATAAAACACATATTTGGAAAGGACCACTTCTGTGCCAATTTTCTGACATGACTTTTAAAGGTAAAAAAAGCACAAGTTCTTTACCAATTACGGTTTTGGCCCGGTTCCCATTGCTTGTTTGAGGGCTGCAGGATATGGCGTGCAGGTTGGTTCATGCCACCTGTTGAGAGACGTGGAGCTCGCTGTTGTCGCCTGGGTACTCAGGGGATCTCGGTTCCATTCACACCGAGGTCACTTAAAACAGCGTCCCCCAAAGGGGCATTAAGATGGGGCAGAAGGGAGCAATCACTGCCATTGACATCTGGTTTCTTTCACAGGACACAAGTACGAAGGAGTCAGATTTGAGAAGGGAAACTGCGGAGTCAGCATAATGAGAAGTGGTAGGCAGTTTCTGGTTGTTGAATGAGCACAAATTAAATGTTTTGGAAACCTGTAAGCAACTTCCTTTCAAAAATGTGCATCAACACTTCTCTACAGCAAAGTTTTACCCAAACCTGACAGTTGTTATTCTTTCTTAGGTAGCCTTGATCACAGAATGCCAAGTAATACATTTCATTAACTTTTTAGGAGACAAATAGCTGCAACAGATTTCGTCTGGCCTCTTCTCTAGCARCTGCTAACTGTGAGAGGCCAGGCCARCTGTCCCTCCTTGTCYGCYGCTGACTCCTTCTGCTCRGAGACGGGTCTCCAGACAAACCCTGCTCCGTGGGSGTAGAGTCACTGTTGTTTTGCCCAATGCTGCGGAAACTTTTGTCTCTGTGATGTAAAATCCAGTGGCTCCACAGCCTCCTGCCCGGCATTTTGCACCGTGGYGTCCCTGGGCAGAGCTCAGAGATGTTCTCCAAACCCCATACGTTTGTTTTGATGTTTCCAGCTCTCGCCTTTGAGAGCTTAGCACTGGTGTGTGGGAACGCTGATACCCAGGAGCTAAGTAACACCAAGTAGACCCGTTCTTCTRTCTAAACAGAGAAAAAAGGAAAACAGCTTCAAGTGTTTTTAACACTTAGAAATGAGAAAAAAAATCTCCTTTTTAGAACTCTTCACCAGTACAGCATTGGGACTGTCTGTTTAATTGTAGCATCTTGCAATTGTGCCATTTCTTAGCGTGTAACGATTTGTTGTTGGTTTTTTTTGCTGCTCATTTTGAGGAGAGGCAATGGAACAAGGTTTACGAGACTGCTGTAGATCCATCCGCATAGGAAAAATCCTGATACAGAGCGACGAGGAGACTCAGAGAGCGAAAGTGTACTATGCTAAGTTTCCACCAGACATTTACAGGAGAAAAGTTCTTCTTATGTACCCAATACTAAGTAAGTGTCTTCCATCATTATGTACAGTTAGACTCATCGGAACAGTGAGTGCGCTGCACTTAAAGGAAAATTTCCAAATTTCAGGGGCTTCGATAAGGTTTTTTGCTTGGTTTAGGTGACATAGGAGGGAATCTGTCAGGCTGTGCCACARTACGTATTAGTCAGCCTGAACCAGCATGAACGTGGAGCAAATCATTTGGGCATGCCTGCGTCTGTGAGAAAGGGTGAAGCATTAAGACTTGATATAAATTTAATTTTTTAMATTTTGCCATGAGAGAAGACCCAAACGGTATTTTTCTCATGCTATTAAAAGACATTTCTGGATTAATATTATAATCCTAGAAGTAAATTACTTTAAAATTAAATACAGTTAATACTACAAAAAAAAAATCTGGTAAGCGTGGTAAGGAGTTTGTCAGGATGAAGTAACTTTTCCAGTCTAAGGTTTAATTCTGGTTCTACACATGGAGCTCTTAATTGCCATTTTACTATTTTAGATGAGCGTTCTTGCCTCAGGGCTTTAATAAAATACACCGACTTCAGTGCTTCAAACCTGGCAGAGTTGGCTGTTTCAGAGTAGAGATGAAGTTCCTTSATCAGGAGACCAAAGTTTTCTACAATTGATACATGCAGAGGTGATAGTGTTCCAGTGGGAAAGGACAGTGTCACCATTCAGTCACATACCAATGTTAACACGGATATTCTCAGATGGTCTAGGACAAGTTCTTTAACTGGGGGGGGGGGGGCGAAAATAAACCCCACTTTTTCCCCTTTTAGGTACTGGCAATACTGTGATTGAGGCTGTCAAAGTTCTTGTAGAACACGGCGTACAACCAAGTGTCATTATTCTGCTAAGCCTATTCTCCACACCTCATGGTAAGTTGAGGGGGTGTGAGGGGGGCAGGAGAGTGAGCACAGGTACGTTTAATGGGGAAGAGTGATATCAGTCACGCACTTCAGACAGCGGTGAAGAGCTGTTCCTTTGCAAATAATGACAGCAGCCATGGCTTTGCTCGTAAGAGAGGGGTTTTTTTGGCTGAATTGTAAAACTGAGAGTGAATAGCGATGTGTTTGGTGTGGGCAGTGGAGTGGGCTAGCAGGAAGGAAAAGGCCTGGTACTCCTAATGCCAAAACTGCAGATTGTGAAGTATTATTAAAAGCAGGAATCTGCAGCGCGGCCAGGTACACAAAATGTTTCAGTGGCTCACAAAGCAATGCCAGTCCTGCTGTTGCTCTGGACTGCAGCAGCCCTCGGATGCTGTTGAGTTGGTCCGCCACCAAAAGAGTAACCGTTCTGTAAGGAGCGTGAGGTAAATGAAGCTACAGAACTGTCCTGTCTGCACGGCAAAGATCTTAACTTGTGAAAGGGGATCCAGAAAAGGAACATCTGTTTCTGTGAAGTAGGAAAATGGATCTTGTGCGTTGTTTTAAAAATTGGCCATGGCAGAAATTACTATCAAAAAAGTCAATGGACCTGCAGAGAGTTATTCCTGGCAGTCTGTAACCACTTTGGTGATTATACTGGGAGTATACATGTATGGTAAAGAAAAGGAAAATCCAAATAAGAAAGCCCAAAAAAGCAATCCACTAAATTCAGGAAGTTTTTCCTCATAGACAGTCAGCTAAGGCAGAAACATGAAGTGGAGACAGAAGAACAGAGCCTGATTTATCTACAGAAATCTGCTGATCGTGATTTAACATGTGGTGCTGAAACACAGCTGCAGCACTGTAGTCATTATTGCCTTTGCCCTCTCTCAAAAGGTGCCAAATCCATCATCCAGGAATTCCCAGAGATCACAATTTTAACTACAGAAGTTCATCCTGTTGCACCAACACACTTTGGACAGAAGTATTTTGGAACAGACTGACA
>JASVER010000011.1:13417265-13431262 GCA_030449065.1 Oceanodroma leucorhoa
CTTAAAGAGCTATTTGTGTGTCAAAGAAACTACCACGCACTCAGCTGACTACTTTATCTCTTTTGTTACCTGCAGCAGTGACTACAGCCAGCCTGAGGAATTTCTATKTTCCAGTGCCTTTACCTAGCATATTCGACAGAACTTTACGCATCCCCCATTTATCACATTCTTTGTATGCAACTTTCTTGCAGAAGCTAAGGGAAAAAAAAAAGTCAATTTAAAAAGTAAATAACAGCCCAGCTTTAAAGGTACAGGTAGCAGGGGGTGCAGTCAAAATTACTGCTTTTACGCTACCCAGATCTCTAGTTAACAGCCTTTTTAAAGGCCAAAAATACTAATTGGAAAAACTGTATTCTCCTTAGGAGGCCATCTGCAATTACGTTTGTGGCATCAGCTGCAATAATGCACCCAGCAAAAAGATCTCAGCATCAGTATTTTGAGAAACACTAAGTTTCCCCACAGGGATCCGACTGTTCATTTACGTGCTGCCTTGATGTAAAGGCAGACATGATGTCTTCAGCACACGCCACACGGACGCTGTATTCCTGGACACCCAGCTTTCGCTGCAGCTGTCTGCGCTCAGCTTTCATCACGGGATGCAGCGGAACCTGCCCGACTATTCTGTGGCACAGGAATGCAGCATGAACAGTACAAATGCCAGGCGCAGCGCAAGGATATCTCCTTTAAGTAAGCAGAAGAGAACAAAATGGAGCTTGTTCAGTCACTCAGGCACGCATTTTTTCGACATTTTGTTCTGCCTCATTTTTACACCACCTTTGCATTTGGTTCTTGTTTCATTCTGAAGCTTTCAAAAACCTGACCCGTGAATATTGATTTGAAGTGGTTCTGACGCTATCAAACTATTTATTGTTTCTACCTGGACAAGAGTTTGTTATAACCAAGTGAGGCTGAGCTGCTTTTAAGGAAAGGGAAAAATTGGCCATAACTACTTACAAGAATAGTTACTGAATAAGAGCAAGTTACTTGGAAACCTTTAAAGCTGTTTCTAAATCTGAGCTGGATAGCTGTGCTATCATAAAGACAGCTGTTTTAAGATGACAAAAATTGATTTTATACACTACCTAGTGAACATGCTGCAGCTAGACAGCAGGCAGGGATACTGCCTGCAGATCTTGTAGGTAGCTCTGCTGCTGCTGCGGCTTGGCAGAGAAACGACACTGAAAGAATGCCATGGCTGTAAACAGAACCAAATCCAGAAAGGACACAAGAACCTGCTCAGAAAAATCCTGTAAATCCACACAGCTTCAGACACAGCTCTGACACTCCTATCTTAAAAATACACTTCAGTTGACAGAATCAAACAGAAAGTCACCAAATCATCTTCCTGTTTTTATATACAAGGAATATAGTGTTTTAGAAGGCACAAATAGCACCTCTGCTGSTGCTAAATTCCTATCCATTTCCTACTGTGTTTAGCTGCCATCTTCCTCTCAAGATCCCCCTGCAGAACACATTTTGCCAGAAATGAGATGATTAATTCTACTGCCATCTTTCATCAAACACAGCTTAAGGTCCACCACGAGATCTACATTAGAAATGCAGATTTAGACTGATAGGAAAAATAGTTTCAGCACCCAACAGCTGTTTGAACCACCCAGCAGATGTGGTTGAAGCAGGAACATTCAGCGTGTTCAGTACCGCTCTGAGGAGAAGAGAGACTAACCCACACTAAGCCTGGCAGAGCCCACCCTGACTCCTAACAACTAAACTTCAGCAATAAGACATTCTGCAGAGGTCGCTGCCTGCTCTACACTGAACTACAGAGGCTGATGTATAAAATACCTGTCCGCGGGGCACAGTTTATACCAGGTAGTTAAAGGTCTACTCTGACGGACAGAAAATCTCTGCAAGACTCTCTTCTGTGTCACAAACACATTTCCACTGGTAGCAGCGGCGGAGTAAACAGAGGAAAAAAAGGATTTAGTATGTAGGCAAGGCCTTTGTCACCAGATACTTATCACGTAATTTCTCATGACATGCACAACTGCTTCTGTAGTCACTGTCAACACAAATGGGCTGATAAACAAACACAAAAACGGGATAGAAAATGGTAACAAATGATCTTAAAGGCAGTATACTAATACTTTATGCATGCACCTAATTCAAACATGAGTGATGGGAGTTGCCAGGTCTGAATCATGCAGATAAAAAAAGACTCAGGTCTAGAAAAATGCATATAATCCTGCCAGCAAACTCTCAGTTCCATTCCACAGAATAAAACCAGTGATACATTCCTCTGACTGCAAATGGAGCAAAATGAAGAAAAAATCTGATCACCTCTTAGTGCTGAAAAACCTTTAAACCACCAGTCAATACATTTACTTACRAAGAAGTCTGAAAAAATTCAACACATCCATCGTCTCTTCAGCATTATGGGACTAAAACCACCTTTGTGGAGCGTAAACTCCAAACACTACTGTTGGAGCTAAACTTTCAGTGCACGTTTCCAACTCAGGTGTTTTGAATTTACATCTTCCCTTCTGACTCCATAAACACACAAATTTCCATAAAACACTGATCCAGGAATAAGCTGGTATTTTAGCCCTAGGAATTAATGCAAACTGTACTGTCTAAAGTTCTCTTTTGCATTTTAGGTGCCTGCAAGTAGGATTGGGCTTAAAGGGCACTGTAACTCAAACTCTGAGACAATTACACCCTCCTAAAAAAAAAATCAAAAAAATCTATGGCCACAATATTCTTGTATCTTGATACTGTCAGTGTGAATACTTTATGTTCATACACAGCTGTACATGTATATATGCATGTTCAGCACTTTTTCTTTCAACACACTTATATCCAACTATCAATTTAGTGCCAAATTTAAGTGGGTCTGTCTCTCATTGAGTTGAACTGACTCAGCTAGAACTTTAAACACATTAGAAAATCCTACTTGTCAGAGAAGGTTAGAGAATCAGTCTCAAAATAAATACCATCCCCAAGAATATTATGGCTTGGAAGAATTTCAAGAACTCGAGTCCCTGATGTTTGCAAAATGAAAAGGCCTTTGGAAATGCCCTCATATCAATACTTTTTACCTATTTGGAATAAAAAATATATATTATTTATAAAATAAAGAGAGCAGGCCAAAGAAGATTGGCCAGAATCACCCTATAAAACTGTTCTGTTCACTCCGTAACTTAAACTTATAGAGCCTTGAAACATCTGGATAGCAGGATTTCTGGAGAAGCTCTCTAGAATGCAGATTCCAATCAGACGATACTTCATGTTTTCTCGTCTTGAAGATCCACTTGTTTTCTGCCCCTCAAAACTGAAGTCCATGCCAAGAGAAGGGACGTTGACTCCTGAGAGGGAAGCTGAAATTTAAATAAAGCAAAATGTGCAACTATAAGCACTGATCTGATGAGCAATAGATGGCTGTCTAATCTTGACTTTGAGCATTGTTTTAAAGCCATGTAGAACAACAGGGAAATGCTGTTTTTCCACTTCCTCAGTAGAATGACAGTATGCGGTCCTCACTGACTATCAACAGAAAAATTACTTTGGGGTTTTCCTTCTCAGTGGAAGAAAATGGAATCGCACCTACAATATGCAAGAAGCCCATTTATAAAAATCTCGAGTTGCCCTATGCATGTGCAGAATTAGGCAGTGGATTACAGTGCTTTGCCATACAACACCGTTATTCAACACCCACAGAAAGTAGAGGGGCAAATTCTATCTGACTATTCCACCTCCTGCAAGTGGGACAGCAGAGGATACTCCTTGAATCTTGGTCAAGTACACTCCACTGTGAAAATGTTTCATGGAGACTGAAGAGAACACAGCCTGCAGCTTACTGCAACAGTAGGTGTGCGGGATATCTCCCCACTATTATGAAAGTCAGAACAGATTATTGACCAGTGAACATTCTGGTAGCAGCATCTTCCCCAAACTGTATCATCTGTTGTTGTACCCAAGTTTCTCCAGGGTGAAAAAAAAAAATAGATAAGAGAGTAGCAGCTSATGTGGGCATTACAAGTTACTTCCATTTATTCCTAACTGCAACTTGGCTGTTCTCAACTTCAGTTTCTTTTAAGACTGTATCTGCACCTTCCCACACCTTTCATGAATCACCGAACAGACTTCCAATCTTGTAATTGTACAAGTTAGTGGCAAGAGTCGTTCCTGCCGCATTTACCAGAGGAGCTGCAGGGTCTGTATCCTCTCCTACAAACACTGCTTTTGGCTCTTGTGTTAACTGTGTCAACATCCAGCCCAGGGCTACTGGGTAGCCACTCTTTTCTTTTAGGTTCTCTTAAACAATATATTTCTGGACAAGATGGAGAAATATTGGCGAAATACTACCAGGCATAGATGCATCAACACAATACTCTGGTGAGAGGGTCTCTGCCCTTCAGCGGGCTCAGAGGCCTCGATGGCGTGCCCCTATCACAGCTGCACCACCCCAAAGCCCGCGTGAAGCTCTGCACTCCACAGCATGTGAGATGACTCTGCCCGAGCACAGAAAATTACCATGTGTATGCCACCGTCAAAGTCAAAACCTGTCCAACATTACCTACYAACTTCCCTGCAGAGTGGCCATTTTGAAGGTAACGAAGAAAGAAATACTGACCTTTCTGAACAAGCTTTATACTGCTGCATTTTCAAACTGCTATGTCTCCCTTTCTATGGCAAGGGATGAAGCTTCACCAGAATCTATAGAACAAAAAACAAAGTAGTTACAGGTAAGTAAATCTGTTTTTCTCACAGAGAATATATTTTTCGCTAAGTATGGGAGTGTGTTTTTAAGAATAATTCCAAGTAAAAATAGACAACCACTTGTCAGAGCTAACTAACAGCAGTTTTTAAACTGAGATTACTCTATTATGGGCTTTATCTATTTTATAACTGTGTCATAAGTTTTAAAGCCAGAAAGACAAAGATCTTTCAGTTTTAATGGAACATTTCAGGCCCTTCTGGTTAGAAAATTATACTGGTTTACTTCTATTGTGTTAAGATGGAATCTGAAAACTCTTAAGCTTAGAGCACTTCATTTGCCAATGCCTTACAAAAAAGAAAAGCAGTAGTGAGAAAACAAGGAAGAGTAAAACATCATTTGTGCCTACAACGCAGTCTCCTAAAACCCTTCTGTCAGATGGGAGTGAGGCTACCGAAGCTTAATCAACCAGGAAATCATGTTCTCTGAATAGTGTTGGGTTAACACAGMCATGGTAGAAACACATGGTAATACATCTCATGCACTCATGGCAAGTTCATTCCTAAACATTTTCACTTGCAAAATAAAAACGTCATTTTTCTATGAAGATACACAGTTTCAGCCCAAATCTTGGAAAACTGAAAGCTGTGGAGGTCAGACTTAAGCCACATATAAGCAGCACAGAAATTTCTACTTTAAACCTGTGTAGAGAGGTTGAGGCAGTTGGGTGTGTTCCATCTGACGAAGAGGAAGTTCGGTCAATCTAACAGCAGTCTACAACTACGTGGAGACTGTTTAAAATGACAACCGGCCTGAAAGCAGCTCATACCTCATATTCAATGGAAACAGCATCCTGCTCATTRTAGGCAACACCGTTTTGCCCTACTGTAGAACTGTGTTATTACAGTAACTAATACCCAAGAAACTCAAAGCAATTTATATGCATAAATCTATCTTCATAACCTGCCTCAGGGATAAGAAGGTTATCAAGCTGTATTTCTCCCCACCTGCAAAACATCGTTAAGTGAAATACACTGTCCTATTAAAAAAAAAATAAATCTGTGGCAGCTGTAGGAATAAGATCCAATTCCCAAATTCATACTTCTAAAGTTGTTCCCATGCCTGCCAAAACCAGGATTTCAAAACTGTATTGCTCTGTAGACATCTTATACTGATCTTGCACTGTTCAGTTTTAAAATCCAGAGCTCATTGTAAGACATGATGGTCAAAATGCAAGAATGGCATCAAGCAGTGTCAGAAATCAATTTGCCACAGAACTTTCTTTAATTTTCTCCAAATGAATTTTCCCTGTGAAGGTAAAGAAAAACAAAAAGCAAACACTTCCTCCTCACCACTCAATGGTACATACACAATTAATAATTTGCCTAGGCCTCTTGTTTCCTTATTATGTATAAAAAGAATCAGTGCTATTTCCATTAACAGGTTATTTTCATATTTATTAGCACAGACATCTGTTTTACCATGCAAAACCTGATCCATTTATTCAGATGGGAAGTTCCACAGAACAGCTCTTTATTCTGCATACCTTTAGGAAAGCATACGATCCGAATGTCAAAGGGAACTGATAAAAGGATATGTAAGACCTGCTGGCTCTGGGACATTAGTCTCACTGAAATTTCACTACCAACTTTTTATGGAATATCTTTTTTCATCTAATTGATTTAGCAGCTGCAGGTCTGATCCATGTACAAAACCATATTGGTTTTACTAAATATATTTACCTATTAATTTAGTCCAACTGACTCAGATTCCTACACAGGTATCCCTCCATCATTTCAAAACTGATTATAAGGAAGTCATTGATGCAGAGTTTCGCACTGCTTTAACAATCTTTTTCTGTCAGACACAATTTAACCATCTATATCATGCCTAAAGTCCAGAGATGCAAACCTAGTCTTTTGTCTCAGTTTACAGAATTGGCCAATACACYGCTGTACTGTCTGAGCAATCTCTGCTCACTTCCGACATTTAAGTAGCTCTTTAAATTTCTCAATGGATAGAAATTCAACCCCTACAGTCACAACAGATGACTTCTCTACTCGAAGGACTGCTATGCCAAATTAGCTGGTATCTCAGGACGTGAAGCTCCTTTTAGACTCCTACCAATTTGAATTTAAATTCAAATCACATGCCTTCAGACACCTGAAGCTTCATCACACCAACAGAGATACCAACTTCCACCTGTTACTCAGGATATGCTGGTTTCTGCTGGAAAGATGTTACTTAGTACAGATGACAAATTTTTGAAGATAAGAACAATTTGGGAAAGATATGATTCACACTGAAGCCTTTTGTACAAGTTTAAATGAAACACATGATTAAATTAATAAATCAATCTAAGAGATGAGATGTTGCTATAAATGTACAGAAACGGCTGTCCTGTCCTAGRCTCCACAAGACAAAGAGTGCAAGCATCCACAGTACCGACACACCCACGACCAACATGTCAAACACATTCTAGATGAGTTCTTTGAAAAAACGTATAACCTTATCAGCTGCCAGCATGTGATTCGGGGTAGCTCTCTGGCTAGACAGCTTAAACAGATGCCTATGAATAAGGGATGAGCATTAATGAATCTGAAAAAAATTCAAATTACCATGAATTTRGAAGCAAGTGTTTTCAGTCTCTGGCTAAGAAATGAAACAAAAGGTTCCCCACAATATTTTTCTCCCTACATGAAAAAATAAAAGCCTTAGTAAGGCCAGGATTAAGAAAGAAAAATCCAACCAGGAAGGGCACATTTAAACATCCATATCACAGAAAAAAGGACAATCCTCTGGATGATTGAGAAGATGGCCTGCACACTCCTAAATGAAGCTACCTCATCTCCTTGCTTTCAGTTGGGCTTGTCCTCTCCTCATGAATCTCCCAGTCCCCTTAATGCTGATCTTCCCCATGTGAGCTGATTTTGCAACTGTTGGGGTTTACAAATGCCCTGCTTTATGCAGACACAGTATAACCAGGATGGAAGCAAAACACTGCAATAATGCAGTCAGGCACAGTAACATTACACAAAGAAACATTTCATCAAGCTCCTCCTTTTTTCATTATTTCTGTGGTGTTTCTCTCTCTTCTGCACGAGGCTGGAGTGAGGGACTCAAGCGATGAGGAGACCCCTCATTACACCTGCTACATAACACAAGTGCATGGGCAATTACAGGTGAAACTCCAGGAGGCRAGAAACCCCACTTAAATACAAGAGGGCAGTTATTATTCTGATCTCAGTGCAGCTGGCAGTGCCATCTCCTAAGACTGCAGGATTAAAAAATCTGAATGTTCATGTTTCCTCAACTCCTGCTTTGCCTAATGTCCAGGTAATAGAAAAAAGAGCAAACCTGGTACCTTTTCTTATACAAGTCCCTCTCCCCCAACATCTTTTATATTAATCAAAATGATACACAGACATTTGTTATCTGTGCTAGCAGAATGGTACAGTCAAGAGCTTAGAGAAAAATGCTCCACGAGATAGATTTATGCTGTATCATAAAACTACTTACTCAAAAATATTTTACATGTGTTATATGGTTGGACTTGATGATCTTAAAGGTCTTTTCCAAACTTAATGATTCGATGATTGCTGAATCAATCATGACCCTACCTGATGGTCATGGAGAGCCACAGAACTTGTAGAGGGCAAGATTCAGGCATCCCTGCCTGTTGTGGAGCTTTTTGATGGAAGTTCTGTGCATCGCTCTGCTCACAAAACTGGCTCAGCGGCAGGGCTGAAAGCTGCATTACAAGTGTCAGCTGCTCCCAGTCCTGCAGCACCGGCCACGGAAGCACCCAGGGAAGGGTCTCAGCTTCCTCCCTCCCAACCACACACACTCCCCCCAGTCTCCCTGTGGAATTTCATCTTGCAAAATTCAGATGTTCAGACTGAGAGCTGAGAGGAGGATTTGCCTGTTTGTAAGAATAATAAAGGGAAGTGGATTTCCCCCAACATTTGCTCTAGCAGCTGAATTGCAGTTCCACATCACTGATTTGTAGACATAAAAAGGACACAGTGGCCTTATCTGGAGCATTCTTTTATTTGTAGTTCCCACCTTTACCTCACAGCTACTGCAAAAAATTTAAAACTTCCCCAATCATGGGCCAAGATCCACATGCTAACAGCTAGCCATCTACTCACAAGCATGTGTTCAGCCCGTTTTTTTCACTTGTCTATAACTTTGTATAGGCTCAGTTTGGCTTTTATATTACAGTAAGAGGTTCTAATTTTACCAATATTACAGTTCTACAGCTTCTTGGAATAAGACTGCAAACTACTTTTTCACTGAAAAAGACTAATAGAATAGAATAGAATATTTCAGTTGTAAGGGACCTACAACGATCATCTAGTTCAAGTGCCTGTAAATGTCATGTATTTTATAAGTACTATAAATTATGGGACTTCATGTAAGCTCCAGATTCAGATTCTAGGGTCTGATCTGGCCAAAAATAATCTCACTGTCAAATGTTTTCATACTTAAGAATTAATTTTTTATTCAGAGAATTCATACTTTGTAAAAGTTGGACGTTCTGACTCATTCCTAAAAGAGTTATTTTAAGCATCACAAACAATACACAGAGATGCCATATTTTGATATTTGTATAACAAAAATAGTGTTACCTTATAACTGCTAAAATGTATAGAACAAAACAGGAAGAACAGGTAGTTTTCTAACACACAAATACAAACTAATTAAAGCAGTTAATCTGAAGAAAAGCTGAAATGAGCCTCTTCAGTCCTATTGACAAAATCCTGGAGAGTATATTTTCCCAGCAGTATGTGACATGTGCCTTGGAAAAAACACAGACTGTTTATTTTGCAGTGGAATAACTTGAACAAACAGCTGCAGGTAAGACCTAACCAGCGACTGAACAGCAAACACTGTGCTGTTAGGATTAAAGAGCTCATTGCACAGTACGTTGCACACGTAAAAAAATGTTTGYATGAAAAATTTCTGGTACCCCCTTTAACCAAGACTATAGTCTTCCTCACAGGTTCCCAAACATACATTGTGCACATATGATTAAAATGCATACCCTGAAAAGGAATATTATCAGCAAAGTTTCTGAAAACTATTCTGAAGCAATAAAGAGCACAACTATGGAAATCACGTCTCTGAAAAGTAAGGCAGTGATATTTGGTTCTCCAAGTATAATTGCTTGATCAACTAATTATAGTAACCTGAGAATTAATTAACACTTTCACCATTCCTTAAAGGGAAAAGAAGAGTGAGATTATCATATTTCTCTTAAAGGGAACCTGCAGATGGAATCCACAGGAAAAAAATATGAGCCCATGCTTAACCTATTGACASAATTTCTGATCCCTCAAAGATGGTAACTGGGGTCTCCAACATGAAGCCTGATATTCTGATACATACTGTATTCTCCAAAGAYCAAAGCGTGGAGGTAAATATGCAAGGAAAAAAAAAATCAAGCTAAAACAGAGAAATGTAACAGTAAAAAAATCATTAAACTAGTTTTGGATCAACCTAACAAAAACCACCAAAGAACGGATACACATATGAAGTCTTTTGTCTAACAGGACATCCATAGCATAAAAGGTATGTTTACATTTCAGAAACTGATCAAATCTATTGCACAAACACGCCAGTTCACCTACAACTGCTCTCAGCACATACATTTCTTCTATGGCAATTAGTGCACAGCTAGGCAAGCATCAAAACCAAATGAACATTTTTACTCTTGTAATAAAGCTGAACAAACAAAGTACAAAGTAGCTTCCTAAATGTATCACCGCATTCAGGTGTTTGCATGCATGTTTTCACAAACCCTCAGAGGATAACTGCACTTTAAAAAAAATCTGCCTTTTCATTTTTACAGGCACAACTTTACGTCTCCAATAACTGTGGTGCATGCAGCAACATTTACATATAAATACACTCAGTTTGTGGAAATTTCAACTTCTCTCTGCAACTTGCAACAACCTTTCAGTTCATTTACCTGCAAGTTGAAAACTACCAAAAAAAAAAAAAGTTGACTCCAAAGTAGGGCTTATTTTCCGTCTGTGTTCATTAGTCAAGTCAGAGCTGCCCAGTGACTTAGCCAATGCAATTTTTTTATTTGATTAGCTCTTATAATTCATCCATTAGTCCCTGTAGGTCAAGACACTACTAATTTCCTTGGTTACCTTACCATGAGGCTCTTCATCTATTCCATCATCTTCCCACTGCTCTTCACTTGCTAGGAGAGGATTCTGAGCTTCACACAAAGCTCTCATTGGGAAAAAATGTCCGTCGCCCTGGCTGCATAGAAAAAGGCAGAGAAAGACACTGTAAAAAGCAGCAAGTGACTCTGAAGGATGACAATTTCTACACGTTTTACCTGCAAACAAAGTTTTCTGTTGCCTGTATTTCCAATGTTTACTTAAAATTATTTTTAAGTTTTGAAAAAGTCTGCGAGTAGTTTTGGTCCTCAGTTCCTTCAAGCTCTCTGGAGAATAAAAATTCAAACCTATAATTAAGTAATTTTGAGCAGAACTTAAATATGCCTAACTTGATCAAGTCATTCGGATACAGAAAAAAAATCAGAAAAAAATTAACTTATGGTCAGCTAGAAGTGAGGGGGGAACTAAGGAAAACATTTATGTAGAAGGAGCAATTTATAGCATAGGTATAAATTCTATCAATTTATACCACAGATTCTTCAGGGYAGAAATTACACTTCTGTGTTTGAACGACACCCAGTAGAAAATGGCCCCAATCTTAGTTAGATGTTACTGAAAGACAAATAAAAGACCCACTTTCCTGTGACCTAAACCTGTACACAAAATGGGGAAAAAAATTAAATATATTCTGCAAAGTTGCAAAAGCTTTTTTTTGCTTTACTGCTGCCCAAATAGAAATGCGTATCTGGATATCAAACAAGAGTTTGAAAGTATGTTCAAATTCATGTAATATAAACTAACAAAGTTWAAAAGATGTTCTAACTTGGTCTGCACCATACTGTATTCCCCAACATCCAGCAGCATAGACAGAGGAACTGTAAACTAGCTGAAGTGCCTTTTTCCTCTGATGATTTATCTTCATGCAAGGAAAATAACCTGTGTATTCTCCCTGTGATGACTATACACACCGGTAATGCGCCTCTGACTGGAGCTCAAATGCTGCCTTTCATTAACAGAAAGGCTTTCTGTGCTAATCTTTTCCCTTTAACCATACTTCAGAGTGGAAAACACAAAAAAAAAAGATAGCAGTGGAGATGCAGCTGGGTCTTAGACATATACATTGCTACTTGAAAAAGTTGTGAACTGCTGTGCCAGGAAGTTACTTTAAATTGCGCCCAATTACTAAAGGAATTAAATTTCCCCCTACATTAAGAAACAAACTCCGTTTCAGGCAGAGGAGTCTGACAGATGAAGAAAACGGCATCTTTGAAGTGAACGCCTATCCACAGATGTGGCACAGGAGTCCAGGAAGAGTTCAAACACCCTGTGCAGCGCACTTAGCCCTCAAAAACCTTTCCCTTCCAGATTTCTGGTGAACAGGATTAACACAGATGATGTTTGTTGGTGCATTTACAATGATGCGTTAACAGTAGTCAGCCAAGCCACACAATAATAGGTGTAACACATGAAGTCAGTTCCTTCAGTTAATTGTATCAGCTTTTAGCACTGACTTGATTATTACTTACCTAGAGGCAATAGGTAGTAACCAGAGCTTTTTTTCTTCTCCAAACACTTGCTGAAGATTCTTTACAAAGCCAAGATTGAATCCATTTTTATCTGGGCCATTTTGAAACACTGGAGCTGAGAAAGCCTCTACACACAGATGCAATTTCAGCAAAAAAAAGGAAAATCAATGCCAAATACTCTGGAACAGAATTGTGCATGTTGTAACCACCTAACAACAACATGATTTAACAGATTATGAACTAGCATTACAAAGAAACAAAGTTTGAAAATAATAGGTTTTTTCATTTTGCAAGTCTTTACAGACTTTCAAACTGAAAGTAGGAATTTGGTCTTGCAATGAACCATATGGAACAGTCAAACCGAACTACAAACGGTTTGTTCAATCTAAAGAATAGAGGTAAAAGATCTTTGCGTGAGACTTGTTGAAATTCAGTGGGTAGAAATTTCTAAGTAAAAAATCTGCAGAATTAAGTAGGTTGGTCTTCAATGCATTTCATAAGTGGCACTGGAGATTTAAACTGCCTCATTCATTAATGATACAATGAACAAGCATTAGGAACAAACATATGCAAATAGCCCCTCTGTTATGTTGAGACATAAAATTAAGAAAAGAGAGGGGAGGAGAACCTAGAGTGCACTAGAAACAATTTTATCTACCTTCTAAGCTGCTGCAGAGGTCCGATGTTTTGGGATAGATGAGCTTCAGTGCCCCATGAAATGAGTTTTAAAGCTAATAACTATACAAAACCTGAATATGTGCTCAAACTCTTGACAGTGTGTGTTTTGTTATAAAACTTTATCCAAAAAGCTTTAGAAATTGAACAACATTATCTGAGGAAAGACAAAGAAATCACTCGTCAAAATCATACTGTTTCAGATTTTCATTTCATTGGTTTTACAGTCATAACTTCTTTGCCTGTGCCAATGAAGATGGACACTGTTTTTCCCAAACTAACTAAGCTGTTTTAGGATGCGCTCCAGCATATGAGCATAAAGAACCATTATTCCTGAAAAGCTGCACTCATTTCACAGCAAATGTAGTTATACATATGCATAACATTTTCATAATTGGACTTTTAAACTTTAAGGCTCTCGTTTCCCTAACAAAGCTTTTGTCACACCAGCTAATAAATGCAGCTCATTTGAAGTGACAAATTTCTGCAGCATTGTGCCAAGATCTTAAATCTTAAATCTCCACTCATAAGCCAGTGGGAATGTATAGGAGTAGAACACAAATGACTTTTTTTTTTTTTTTCCTTCTTATAGCACTTCTGGTGCGTCTTACTTAAAGAACTAAGAGACAAGAGCCTTACCTAAAGTAGATCTGTTCCTACTAACAAGCCAACARTGGTAGCCAAACAGAAACATAAGGCTCACGAAGAACATGACGGCCACAAAGAGAAGGAAAAGGACGTGAAATTTGGAACGTCCATTAGTCAGTTCACCCTGGAAAGAAAAGCAACAAAGAACAAGTGATAGGAACAAATAAAAGCTGGAAATTTTTTGTTCCTAGGGAAAAGAAAGATTGCCTCTAAAATTCCCATTTGGAGTTCTCAAACTCATATACACAAAAGTCACACCTTACTGTAAAAAGCAAGAAGAGACAAAGAAATGATCTGGTTCATTTCCCCTCCTGTAACCACAGCAGAAAGAGTGGG